>JAHWGI010001404.1:0-208058 GCA_029379305.1 Frankliniella fusca | reverse complement strand
GGGGCACCCAAATTTGAACCATTAGGCAACTCTGTTAAGATCGCCCGATTTGGGCGTACTATAAAGGATGACGTTTTTGCCCAATCTAAAGGTTTTTAAAGTTATGTTCTTTGGCAGGGCAGGGGCTTGATTTGCAGATATTCACCCGAAAATTTTGTACCAAGTTCATGCCTATTAAGCCGGGTCACTTTACTATTTAATGAGAAAAATATGCAGACCGATAGTTCCAGAGATAACTCTGGTAGCTTTAAGTGTGGTTTGGGTCGAATACGTCATTCATTTAAGGCATTTTAGCGCACAAAACGATTAGCTTTGGGCCAATAGCGACTTAACTGTAGAACGCCCGATTTGGCAGTTCTACATAAGAGCTGCTGTTTGCCCAATTTCGGCGAATAGCGCTGGCAGCTCCACTCGCCCAATTTGGGTGGACGGCTCCGGGAGGGCTGGAAGCCCAAAGACCAAGACGTTTGTGCGGTTAGCGCAAGCAGTTCCATTCGCCCAATTTGGGCGGAAAGCTTAGGACGAGCTACGCGCACAAAACCGTAATATAATTAGTTATATTATATTATATTATATTATATTATATTATATTATATTATATTATATTGTAGTATTGTCGCTATAACCTAACCAGGTTACACCCAAACAAGCAGAAGGCTCTCCGAAGCACGGCCACCAGTGATCACTGTTGGTAGCGACACCCTCTCATACATGCAGCCAGAACCCAACAATAGTTTTGTTTTACGATCGTCTTTGTTCTTCCTGTTGTTTTGCCAATCACCCAATAAAAGGGGCGCGAGCTTTGAGCTCGTCGCCAGTCTTCCCTCAGGTGAACTACGACTCACACTGATATCGGCTCCCCACAGAACCCACAATACAACATTGGTGGCAGCGGTGGGATTCGAACCCACGCCTCCGAAGAGACTGGGAGCATCGCTGCGAGAGGCAGAGGAGTCCACAACGCTGTCCTTTCCTCCTCTCGTCAAAATACCGAGAGCTTCAGAGTTAAGTGATATGCATGATGTCTTAGTTAAAGATCTAGAACTAAGTGATTCAGAAAGTGATTCAGAAACTGAGTTAATTGAAGTAAACGAGAAAAGATATGTGTCAGATTTGGCTGAGGAGATTGAAATGCTTGAGGTAGAAATCAATAAAGTGAGTGTAGAGGAGAATGAGGAGAGTGAGGAAAAAGAAAGGTTGAGTGAAATTAACAGGCGTATGGAAATAGAAAAACAAGCAATTCAGGAAATAGAAAATAAGTTGCAATCCGTGAAGTCGCAGAAAAATTGTGAGTGTGTGTGTGGAGGAGTTATGACAAATAACGAGTGGAAATTGTATCCCATAAGTGATTTACAAGTAGCTTGTGGTAGGAAAGAATGGTTGAAAGAACTGTACGAGCAGAGAGAACGGGAGAAAGGAGATTTAAAAATTCATCCGAGTGACCCAAAGCAAAAATTAAGGTGCAGAAGGTGTAGACAGAGGTTTCACTCAGCAAAACATTGTACTAATGACAAAATCAGTAAAAAAAGAAGGTGAGCCTGACAAGAGAGCCTTAGTGAGAGAGAAGAATTGTTAGGATGAACCCGTTGAATGTCAAAATTAATTGTGTGAATAAATAAACAAAATAAGTCTACCCTTGCGGAGTTATTTGCCCAGTGTTACCATGCACCCCAGAAATGGACAATGGAAAAAAGGGGATAAAGTTGCGAAACTAAGACACAAAATTAAACTCATTCAATGTATTCTTAATAAATACAGGCGAGACATGCAACATGCAACATGAGACAGCAAACATGCAGAAATTAAAAAAAAAACACAACGAACAAACATGCAGGAGAAAATAAACAGGGAGAAAAGAAAACCGACAAACATGCACAAAAGGGAATAAATAAAGACACGGATGAATAAATAAAAATGAAACACTTAAGTTAGAAGTTAGGTGGCCCCGGGCCGAAAGCAAAGAAGAGACCCCGGTGAACGCCGACGACCCCGCTGACCCCAGCAGCGGCCAGCCATGCCTTGAATCAAATCAAACAGGCGGCATAAGTAAAAGGGGGAAGAAAAGTAAAGTAAAAGTAAGTGTGTAAGTGTGTGACTTCGAAGTCAGTGGCCCGGAAGCCACCATTCTGAAAGACGTCGGTTTGGAGAAGGATCTAAAAATACAAAGAGAGACAAAGATTGATAAGATTGATAGAAAAAAAAAGAAAAAAAAACAGTAAAAAGGGAAAAAAAAACAGCAAACTTACATAACAGGGTTCTAGGCAGCAGTGGCAGCAGTAAAACCACTCTTCTGCCAGGAGTGCTGCAGGTACAAACTGCTCAAATTGGAAAAAGCTTGGGTCCATAACAGACCAAAATAGGCTGCGGCTAGCCGCCTGGATGCATTGTAGACAAATCTAAGGAAAAGGAGAAACGGGTCTCAGAACATAAAGGCGAGACGAGGGACAGGGAAGTACAGAGCGGACGCAGAGCGTGAATCAGCCTGAAAAGGTGAAGTACTCACTCGGCGGAGTGTTGGGTCGCCAATTTGGCAGCCCACGTAGTGTTGAACGAGGATTCTGTGTACCTCCATGTCACAAAGAAGCCTCCTGGGAGCAACGGATGGACGAGAGGAGATCCGCGGGATCGAAACGAACCGTACGGGATGGTGGATCGCGGCAGACTGACGCCAAGCGACGCGGACCGACGCGTTCGTCCAGGGCGTAACAATACCGCGAAGTTTGACCAATCCCGGGGCTGGAGCAGTGTTGTGCGCACGATCACGTGACCAAAAAGGAGTGGGGACAGCCCCCACGTGTTCGGGGAACGACCGGAAGGAACAAAAAGGGGTCCTCAGCAAGGACTAGCGGAAATAAAACCGCGAGTTCGAGTAATCGACTAAGCGAGTCGAGAAGTAAAGACGAACAAAAGTACAAACAACTGTGCTGCTGAAAGTAAACAATAGCATACTCACAGTGGAAAAGAGAATAATGAATTAAAAATTACAACATTCAAAAACGTCAAGACGAAGGAGAGACCACAGCAACGCAGACAAAGGAGACTCAACGCAGAAACGAGGAAAACGACGCTGGATCAGATACGCGCTCCATCAAGAATCCAAAAGGCAAGTATGCATAACCTTCAAAAAGGTTAAGGGTTATGAAAGGTTTAGATTTTAAGGTGTCACGTAGATAGGATTAGCCGGTAGGAGACACCAAGGGCTAACAATTTTATGCCCTAGGCAGCTGCTCAAATATCAAACTTGTACTGTTCCCAGCGCTTTTGTGTGTTACAGGTTCTCTGTCACACTACAGGACATCAAGATGTCAAGATCTAATCACGAATTAAACTGGAACGGATCCCCGTGGTTGACGTCCTTGAAGGATTAAACTACTATTAAACAGGCTTAATAGTGGTCCGGAGAAGGAGTCATACTAGTGCATTGCTACATGCTAGGGGTGAAGTCAATTTCTTTTTGTTTGCACACTGAGTCAAGCTAGTAGGGTTGCGACCCGTAGGCTTGTACAAGGTGGAAGTCTACAGGACTAGTTAAGGATTTTAGTAGAATTTGCAAAATAATTTATTGGAATTGTATAACGTTAACGTTAGAGCATTGAATTTTGAATTGTAAAACTGAATTGTGTAACGAAGACAAAGGCGTAAAAGTTAGGGAGTGACAAAACAAGGATTTTTGTCAAGGAGAGGGGTTCTAAAAAGAGGGAGTAATGTAGTGTTGTCGCTATAACCTAACCAGGTTACACCCAAACAAGCAGAAGGCTCTCCGAAGCACGGCCACCAGTGATCACTGTTGGTAGCGACACCCTCTCATACATGCAGCCAGAACCCAACAATAGTTTTGTTTTACGATCGTCTTTGTTCTTCCTGTTGTTTTGCCAATCACCCAATAAAAGGGGCGCGAGCTTTGAGCTCGTCGCCAGTCTTCCCTCAGGTGAACTACGACTCACACTGATATCGGCTCCCCACAGAACCCACAATACAACAATATTATATTATATTATTATTATATTATGTTATTATTATATTATTATATTATTATATTATTATATTATTATATTATTATATTATTATATTATTATTATATTATTATTATTATTATTATTATTATTATTATTATTATTATTATTATTATTATTATTATTATTATTGCAAGGTTCGGTACTGAAAGGAAAAGACGAGAAGTAATGCTAAGACCAGAGGATTTATTGGGACTTCAGTGCAGAGCACGTCTAGCTGGCACGGCGGCACAGGGAAGACTGAGGCGCGTCGCTCTGGTTGTTGTGGCGTTACTACGGGCGACTTTGCGAGAGCCTTGTGTGAGACTAGACTGACTCTAGGCGGACAGTCAGGGAATGACAGCGGCACGTTGACCACTGAACTAAGGCCCTAATATTACAACTACTCCTCCTTTTCTTTCAAGAGGACAACACCACCCCAAAACTAAGACAAGGCTTTAGCAAAATCTAGAAGTTACGGCGTACCACCCCATTTAGCAACGGGTCAAGGGAAAAACCTCAACAAGGGCAAGGAAAAACCTTGACCAGTGGTCGTCACAAACTATAGGCCGCTTGAGATGGCTCGACCGGGGCGACACTACGTGACGGACACCTCCTTCATCGGGGCCGGTGTACTCGGACAGATATACCCATATACCCTGGGTACATCCGTCCTAGGACAGAAGTACCTACCCCATATGAGTCAGAGGCAGGGTGGGTACATCGGTCCCAGGCCAGATGTACCCACCCCATGTGAGGCAGGGTGGGTACATCGGGCCCAGGCCAGAAGTACCCACCCCATGTGAGGCAGCAGCCAGCGGCAGCAGCCGCTCTCGACACTTCTCCTACTGCTCGGTTCCCGTCATCATCGGCAGGTCCGGCAGTAGGAATCCCGTGTTGTGCGATAGTTCGTCAGTCTGTGTCAGTTGAGTGTTCGTGTGATAGTGTCTGTATCGGTGCCATCTGTCTGTTGAATAAAGCCTGTACAACCAGCGACTGTGTCAGCGCCCTTCACCCCTGGACACTAAAGTGACGACGAGGTGAGTTTTGTTTTTAACCGTACTATCTGTTTCGTGAAGTGCACGACGCCGCGCGGGGCAGTGGTTGGATGCTGCGGGCAGCTCCATTTTACTGTTGGACTTGTGGACATTTTGTCGGTTTTAGCCGAGGGGGAAATAAGTCGCGAAAATGGTGTACACTTCGTGCGATAATGGACCGGAAATGGGTTGGAAATGGCTTGTAATGCTGAAAATAGGGAAAATGTGTGAAAATGCGCGAAAATGACTGGAAATGCATGATAATGGGATGGAAATGGCCGAAAATGCCTTAAGCAAAAAATAGAGCAATGCACGAAAACGTGTGAAAATACGAGAAAATGAATGACAATGTATGATAATGAATGGAAATGGCTGAAAATGGTAGAAATGTGTGGAAATGCATGAAAATGTGTGGAAATGTGCGGAAATGCATGAAAACGTGTGGAAATGCGTGTAAAATAGAAAACTGGGAAGGATGAAAATGAATGAAAATGGCTGGAAATGGTTGGAAATGATAATGCGGTGTACACTTTTCTCCAAAGTTATTTCCCCCTCGGTTTTAGCCTATGACCGCCGTACGACCGGCTTGTTTCTATTACGTGACTAACCACATTTCCGGCCACTTGCGAGCTCGACTGACACACGGAGTGCACACGCCACGTGGGGTCCGAGCGGCGACAACAAACGCAAGCCGACCAAACCCGGGTCGCACACCGCCCCCACCCACGAAGTGCAGTAAGCCGCGTGGGTGTCAGTGGTCGAAAGGGGTCGGTTGCACAAGTCGGAGAGTAAATACCATGACTTGGGGTCAACATGGTGCGTTTCCGTTTTGATTCTTTCCAACCGGGCCAGGAGCGATGGAACCGCTACGAAGCGCGCCTAAGTTACGCTCTGGACGCCCAGGGGTTCCAGACCCAGGCGGAACGGAAAAAGGTTTTCGTGCCTATCTAATCTGCACGGCGGAGGTTTTTGGCACGATAGCGGATGCTATGTACCCGAGGGACATTTCGAACCCGATGATAAATTTTGATGACGTGGTAAAGGCGCTGCGAGCCCGGTATGAGGCCACCGAACCGAACTGGCCGCGGCGGAGGAAGCTTTACTCGAGCGCTGACAGCGGCTAGGTAGTGTTTTCGATCGGGCGGGTTGTGCTCGGCGCGCCTGCCCGACTGCCGTGTGCGAGTGAGACAGCATTAGGTGGAGCTGCGGCGCGCTCTCTCTCACTCGCAACAGTCGCACTGTGGTGGGGGGAGTCCCGGCTCGTCGGGCTGTCGGGCAGCGTCGGGTAAGGCCACCTGCAGCTTCCCCGACGTCATCCGATCGCCGGTCCCGCTCGTCTTCGTCTGCTGCCTCTGCTGCTGCTGCGCCCGGTGCAGCAGCAGCAGACAGCGCGCGCGCATCCGAAGTAAACACAAGAAGTGAGGGGGAACTCCTACTTGTTTTGCACAAACTAATACATGTCACTCTTTTCCTGCGACACGCAACTAAATTATGAATGGGAAATACAGTGCGATAGGGACCGAGAGGGAAGTTCAAGTGAGCATGGGTGACGGGGCGTGGCGGGCCGTGTGAAAGGGTGATGCACGGCGGACTATTTTATTCGAGCCTTCTGCTGTTCTGTTGTCATGGCTGTGATTGGTTGTTTGCTAAATTCTTCCGCATTCCGAGCTTTCGTACGCAGGCACACACACTCACCAGTACAGTTCATAGTGCACTGCCCATACAGTTGCATTGTTTTGAAGTGAATTTTTCGAGTGTGTTGTGCTGTGATCGTGGTGATGGACCAGAGCGGCTCGGTGACGCCGACCAGTGGCAAGGCCCGGAAGGCCCCCAGCAGGGCGCCTAGGTCCAGGTCCAGGTCGGTCGTCGCCAAGAAGGCCAGTGCCAGTGACAGCGGTGGTGAAGCTCGAGTGAGAAGCTGAAGCGCAAGTGCGTCGACTTCAACAAGCACGCCCAGCAGCTCGCGCTCACGATCGCCCTCGCCAGGTTCGGGAACGCCTACTGCTACTGACTCTGAGGAGCACGACGTGGTGCAGCCTGACGCCGGGCCCGGACCCAGCCCCAGCTAGTGGGCCCCCGGCAACGCCAAGGTGCTCGAGATTGAGGCGAAAGTGAAGGCGGGGGATTACATTACCGAGATCAATGCAAAGGCTCTGGGAGTGGCGGCTGATGACGCGGAGGCTGAATTCTTGAAAACTGGTGCAAAGTTTTCGGTTTGGCGCCACTTCAAAATTGTTCGCCACAAAACAACGCGTATGCTAATGGGAGCAGTACAGTGTGTCCATTGTCTCAGCTGTTTCTCGTATCACTCAAAGGACACTGGCACTAGTTCACTTGAAAACCATGCGAAGAAATCCTGCCCGAAACTGAAAGACCACGTTGCAAGTGATTTTGTTGACTTGCCCGCCGACGGCAAATCAAAATTTGTTGATATGTTGGCCGAGATGTGTGCTGCCACACTCAGCTCCATGAACCATGTGACTCATGAGAGTTTTGTCGCCGTGATACAAACGGTGGTCGACCTCACCGTCCACGCCAGGGGGCGTGTTGACGCGCGGGAGCTAGTGCCGGGCGGGGTCAACACAATATCGCAACGACTTGAAGAAAGGTCCAATGAGGCAAGGGCCTAAGTCTTGGCGTCCGTGAAGGAGGCCATTGACGACGGCCGCTGCAGCTGCTCGACAGATATGTGGACGGAGGATTTTGGGAAGACAAACATTATAGATATTTATGCGTACTATTCTAGTAAAGACTTTTCAGGACAAGAATCACACTATGTCACCATGGCCAAATTCCCCCCCCCCCCCCCCCCCCCGATCAACCTAAGACAGGCGCAAATATTCTGAAGTGTCTGTTGCAAGAATTTGAAAGTTTGGGGATATCTGAGGAGCAGTTTGGGAAAATTGACTGGGTTACCGATAGAGGTGCCAATGTAAAAAAAAGCCCTCGAGGATCACCGTAGGAAGACTGCGTGGCCCACCTGATCAACACTGTTGTGAAAAGTACTCTCTCTGTAACGTTTGTGGGATTAAGGGCGAAGGCGATAAAGGGCAGCAACAAGGTCCTTCTCATCTGTCAAAATGCTGAGGCAGCGGCAAGTGCAGTGAAGAGTGCTGACAAAAAAATAAAATTGCCATTTGATTTACAAGCCTTCCAAAAACTTGTCAAAACAGCCAACACTCAACACTATTTGTACAGTGCTACTCTACAGTTCATAAATTCACACAGAAAAAAGGTGAGTCCCCCTGCATTTCTTTTTATTTATTAATTTTTTTTTTTTAGTCTTTGTATAGTATTTCTGTGTTAACGCGCCTGGTAGATAGGCATCCAGCATAACGTATCGTGCTTGCAGGGTTGCCTATTCACAAGGCGCGACAACGCGCATTTTTTTTCTTTTTTTGCCACTAATATTTTATGCACAGGTTGAGCAAATTCTAAAAGCAGTGGGGCAACCTCCTTTGATGTGTAATCACGAGGAGATGCAAGAAGCCATTGATTTTCTGAGTGTCCTTGAACACACTGGAACTGTGCCGGCTTCAGAGTATGAAAAGCTGCGACTTCACTTTCTCCCCGGTGGCGCGGATGAAGCCGATTTTGTACAGGACACGAAGACTGCACTTTCCAGTGAGGTACACGTACTTGCAAGATTACATCAGGTTAGTATTACACTGTACGAATCTCGTACTTTGCCTTTACTATTCCATTTTTTAATAACGAGTAATTTCCGTTGCAGGTTAAACTGGCGAAGGACCTTGTGACCTACATGAAGTCAAGCAATCGTGCGCAACTTCTAGACAGGCGCTTACTACAAGAAGTCGACACGCGATGGAATTCCATGTGCATCATGCTCAAGTCGGTGTCAGTGGTCGAAAAATACACCAAGGTAACATGCGATTTTAGTGAGTGTGTCCCTCCCTGTCTCGCTTGTCCTAAGGCAGGCTCTACGCATGCCGTGCACACGCCAGTGCTGCCCGCCGCGTCCACGCACAGTAATACCCGCACCGTCGCCGTGCTGTAAACGAGCCTCGTGCCCTGTCCGCACCGGGGCTGCCCCAAGCCCCGGCCGCCGGCCGCCCCCGGCGCCCCCGGCCGCCCCCGGCCGCCCCCGGCCGCCCCCGGCCGCCCCCGGCCGCCCCCGGCCGCCCCCGGCCCGCCCCCGGCCCGCCCCGGCCCGCCCCCGGCCCGCCCCGGCCCGCCCCGGCCGCCCCCGGCCGCCCCCGGCCGCCCCCGGCCGCCCCCGGCCGCCCCCGGCCCGCCCCCGGCCCGCCCCGGCCCGCCCCCGGCCCGCCCCGGCCCGCCCCCGGCCCGCCCCGGCCCGCCCGGCCGCCCCCGGCCCGCCCCCGGCCCGCCCCCGGCCCGCCCCCGGCCCGCCCCCGGCCCGCCCCCGGCCGCCGGCCCGCCCCGGAACGCCCCGGCCGTCCCCAGCCGTCCCCGGCCCTACGCCCTGCCCGCGGCGGCGTTTACGTGCAGCGTGCTGTGCCCCCTGCCTCCTGCACTGAAATTATATGTGATGTTGTTTCTATTATTTTATTTCAGATCACGGAAGTTCTCACCGCGAAGAAGGAGAAGAAGCGGCTGAAAGGGTTGGATCTGGAGGTACTCAAGTGGATGGTCGACCTCCTGGACCCATTCAGGGAGCTTACGTTGGAGTTAGAGGGACAGCTCTACCCGACCATGCCGCTTGTTCTCCCGACATCGGTCGAGCTATTTAACCATTGTTCGCCTCAGCTTCTTGACAATCCCACGGACGAGGCCATGAGGCAGAGGGCCTTGGAGAAACTGACTGATAAGTTGAAGCCCACAATGAAGGAAAAAGTGGCAACTTTCCTCGTCCCGGCGTACCGCAATTTGGAGATGCTCTCGGAGGACGAGAGGACTGAGGTAATAAAACTCGTTTTCCGATAACACTTCATGCATATAACATTCTGATTCCTAAAAATAATCACTATTGCTATTTATTTTTGAATAGGTGCACAACCATGTGCGCAGTCTAATCAGGCGGCCCGACCCTTCTCCTACTGCTGACCTCGACGACCCTGAGACTGAGACTCCAGATGAGCCCCTGGCAAAGAAACCTCGGTTCGGCTCCAGATTCCAAAAGTGGAAGGCTCCAGCGGTATGTCAGCGTGACGAGGTGGCAGACTATATCGAGAAGGCGCCATGTGTAGACTTGGAGGACGTCTACACATACTGGAAATCACAGGTACATTATATTTAACTTCGTCTATATGCCATGTAGTGCCGTTACGTACTGCCAGTTTTCCGAATCTTGCCAAACTCGCTCACATGGAGCTGGGCAAGCCAGCCACTAGCGCTGGTAGTGAGAGGACTTTCAGCAGTGCAGGATTTTTAATCCAGTGCCGCAGAAATAGGCTGTCTGCCCGCACTGTAGATAACATGCTTTTTCTCAATTCCTACTTAGCCAACAAATACAGAAAGTAGTTCAAAGACTTTGCGCACTTTACATGATCACTACCTTTACCTCTCCCCGCTCCTTCGTTTTCTGACAAAATAAAATAGAAAGAAAAGCTAGGTAGCGATAGCACGCCGGAAAGATAGGCAACACTTGTATCTCTAATGAGCAGCGTTAGCATGGCTGCCTACTAGCACGGGGCTGGCCAGCCTCCACCGACGAGTGCGCTGCCTGGCCTGGCCTGCTGTCGGCTGTCGGGCAGCACGACTGCCCGACTCGCCCGGCACAGCCCGGCCTGGTGGCTCCGACAATGCGCACCCGAGACGGGTCGGGTCGGGTCGGGCAGAGCAGCCAGCGCGCGTCGGGCAGGCGCGTCGAGCACATCCCGCCCGATCGAAAGCACTAGGCTAGGGAAAACGGTGCACGAATGGCTTGCGGATCTACGCCGGCTCGCGTCCTATTGCGATTTCGACCTCGGGTTGAACGGGCGCCTCAAGCTACAGCTGACGCGAGGCGCCCTCGACCCAACGGCCCGAGCCAAATTGAATAGGAAAATGTATTGGTGTGCCAGTGTCCTATGAGCGGGGGCACGGTTCGGGGGCGTGGTGTACCATTTACATGCCCATCCAGCCCCAGGCACACATCCAATACGCACCGCCGGGCCCGGGGACCGTGGCAGGTGGCAGCGTGCAACTCGCTCCAGGCCCCGTACCTGTACGGGCGCCAAGCCTACCCGTGGCCGGGGCAGCAGCAGTACAGCGGCGCGCCCCCCCACGTGCACATTCCACATCAAGCGCGCCAGCAGGCATGCCACATGCTGCATCAAGCATGGCACGGGGGCCCCACCGCGGGGAGCCTGGGGCCGCCCGTCGAGAGCACGATGCCATACGACGCGCCCCCGGACCCATCCGATTTCGTCTATGTGCACGGTAAAAAAAAATCCTGTTATTTCAAGGTTTTCTCGTGAATTTCAAGAACGATTTGGTGAATTCAAGTGTTTTCCTTGTAATTGGGCCAAAATCCAAGACCTCGTCTTGGAACTGGGGAGTTCCAAGACGCAGGTCTCGTAATTCAAGTCACCAATCCAAGTAATTGTCTTGAAGTAGCGGGGACCCTCCAATTTCAAGGAGTTTCCGTCGTTGAAAACATACCGGAGTCGTCTATATATGTGTTTTGTTGTTTACTTTACTCAGTGCGACATCTGCGAATGGTTTGAAGCCTCGCGCTGTTTAAATAGGTAAACATTTTCTCATATTTTCGTGCTATGACGTCACGCATGCGAGCCACAGCCACAACCACAGCATGAGCAGAAAGCCGGAATGCTTTCGTCTCCTAGTCGCTTGTTTACATTTCTGTTGTGCAATGTGCATTGCCAGCGTCCCGATTCATTAATTTCTATCTACTCAATGCGGAAGTCTCTTGCGATGAATTGAAATTTCGTCTCCTTTCGTAAATTCTCGCTTTGCAAAACATGCACTGCGTAGGCAATCCTTACTGTGTACCATAACCTCTGTCCGAACGTGGGCTTGTAGTTTTATAAGAGCTTTATTATCACTTTTAAGTCATATCAGGAGAGCGTTTCACTCACAGGAACATCCCTCCTTTTTTGCTCTCTAAATGTCTCCTCTCCTCTTCCCACCATTAATGTAGTTCGGAAGAGGAATATGTTTACAGCACTCATATGCACTGTAAAAAATATTAGTGATTTCACATGAAAAACCTGTTATATTTTACAGTTTCTTAATGTAAAATTACAGAGTATAAGATTTTTCAGCGTATTTTAATGTAAATTTACAAGTTACTGGTAAAAGTTTGGTAATTTTACAAGATGTGGTAATTTTAAGGCGTAGAGAAGTGTAATTTTACCAGGCTTCTGGTAATTTTACAGAGCGAAGTACGTAACTTTCCCTGGACAAGACTTGATTCTACAAGTACTATAATTTTTTTTTCTGTTTATTTGTGACGTTCACGTGCGGAATAGTAATGTTTAGTTTGTGTGTTTCCAGGAGAAAGTCAAATCTTGAAAGACGAAGACGAAGGCCATGAAGAATATAAAGAAGTTGTCTAAGGATGAGAAGAACGCTAATGTGATCGTAACCCTTGATGAGGAGCTCATCAGCACCAACCTATCATCTTCTGACAACGAATCCAATGAAAGTGGTTCCGGCTGGAAAGGTGTTTTCAACAATATAGACGACAGTATGGACGTAACTTTCATTATTGACGAAGAAATCAGCCAATGCGAGACATCTTTAATGTTGAGTGGCACCGAATCAGACGTTGAACAAGAAACCGTGGAAGCAATTTCAAAACAGAGCAAAAAGAATGCAAAGAAGAAGAAAAGGGGTAGCACTGACGCTAAAGCAAAAATAAGTTATAGCGAGGAGGAAGGCTCTTTTTCGGTGCGTTACGACTCCTGGTCCTGGTGTCAAGTCTGGGACTTCAACAACGCTAAATTCAAAAACCGGAAACTTTGGACTGTACTCCTCAGAAAACACATGGCTGCTTTCCGACCGTTCTGCAAGTTGAATGTCAAGTTGACTGGAGAAGTTTACAAAAATAGCACAGGACAACTTCGAGCTCGCTCCTACATGTATTGTGGTACAGGGAATTGCAAGCACTATGCTTTGACCTGGGAAATTTCAGAAGATAAAAAAGATTTGGTAATTTTTGTCAGATCTGCAGGGAAGGAAAACCATGATGAAGCCTTGACTAACACAAATCAGGTTAGAAGTGGGGAGAGAGACACTCTGAAGGCGAGACTAGGAGAAAGAAGAGCTTACACTGTAAAGAAAGAAGATATACGAAATTTAGATGCGATAGTTTATTCAGACAATAACTTGCAAGATGTCGAACCGGATACATTGTACTGGCACGCAAAATCAGAAAAACTCACTGAGGCTGACTTGCACAAGGACGGATTTTTCGATGTGGTAATGAAAAGGCGAAGAGAGATCGAAAGCGACAAGTCTGTGCGCTATATTCAGATGGTGGCAGAACCTCTAATAATTCATTTGTTCTCTGAGGTGCAGGTAAGAGCAATTTTAGATCATTTTCTGAATCGGCGGCTCAGTATTACAGTGTACGCTGATGCCTCAGGGACTGTTATACGTTCCAACGTTTATTATGGGAGCACTATATACCTTTATATATTTGTGGTAAATATCAATGGGGTAGTGATTTCCCTATTCGAAATGATAAGTGCCATACACGATCAGGATGCAATTGGCAGTGTTCTGAGTAAATTCAGGATGTTCATTATAAATGACCGGAAAAGAAAATGGCCTTGCATTGGTAGAATTGTCACAGACTGCAGTTTCGCCATCATCCATGCCATGATGCGTCAGTGGAACGGCACAAACCTTGGACACTACTTCATATGCAGCTACAAGTATGTCCACGGAGCGTTCACAAAAGTGGACTTTTCGGAAGTTGTAATTCAGAGACTATGCAAAAACCATTGGACAGCTATTGTTCGCAACAACCTATCTGGGCATATCTACAAGGGAGGCAGAAAAACAGTCATTGTTGAGTGCATCATCAAGATGATGGAGTGCAGAACGATTGAATCGTTCAATGAAATTTTCTCATGTTTGGCTGTAATTTTGACCTGCCCCATCAAACATGAGATCGTTGATGAGGCATTTATTAATCTAGCTTTGTCTCCTAAAATTATGAAAGAAAAAAAAAATTGAATTATATGAAGGAACTGCAGTCCTAGGGTACCTAGATGAACAAAAAATGCAATGCAGTAAATCTTATGACCAGACTCCCTTTCATAGACACTGCGTCAGGCTTCATTCGGCAGCGGAGCATTTCGTCGCTACCACCATAAGCGATGCTTCATTAAACTTGAATGAAACAGGAGATTTGGCTGAAGATAATGCAAATGAGAAAAGCAATGACTTTTACTGTCCACAGTTTTACGAAACCCTTTTCTTCAAAAATAACTATGGGGTGCTGGTTCCACTTTGGACTTCCATAATGGATGACTTGCGAGAAGATCCATCTAATGAACAGTGGACTGCGACGAATGCACACGCAGGACAAACAAAACAAAACAAACAAACAAACAAAAAAAAACAAAAAAAAAAAAAAAAAAAAAAAAAAATACGATTTCACGAAATCCTGGTAGGCACGAAGTTCGTTTATGTTTTTGTTTCACAAAATACTTCGGTGGATGATGGTTTATGTAGAAATTTAATTGAAAATTTCTAGCCTTATGAATCATGTTATTGAATTTGCTTTATCTCAGAGTCACTAGTAAAGCGAGTCACATGCCAAATTTTAGATTTCTAGCTCAAATGATTTAGAAGTGAGTCTAGTCCTTCAGTAAAAATTGTCCGATCAGCTTGATTTTTGAACTGTAGGCTCGTTGTGCAATGGGCATTCGAACATTGCTTTAACATATTTATTCTAACGTGTCGTTCGAAATTTTATTTTTTGAACTACCGTCCATGAGTTGAATCAACAGCCCCCCTCCCCCCCTTTCCACCCAGCTACGGTTCTCCTCCCGTGCGCGCCGGGCAGGGCAGAGGGGCCGCGCGGGCCGAGGGGCCGAGCGGCCGAGCACCCAGCGACAATGCCGATTCGGCTTGGCTCGCCATCGGAACTGGCACTATTCGCAGTCGGCTGGAGGAGGCGTCGCCGCCTTATAGACAGAACGGGGAGCGTTTGAGGTGGGAGTGCCCAGACCTCCCTTCTATAGTTCTAGGCTGGGACCTCCACTCAACAAAAGAAGGCTGGGGGAGGCGCCGCCGCCTTAAACAGAACGGAGCGCTTTTGAGGTGGGAGTGCCCAGTCCTATCCCTTTCGTGGTTCTAGGCTGGGCCGGGACCTCGCTCCACTCAACAAAAGAAGGCCGGTGGCTCGGCGGCTCGCTCACGCGTCCTCCTTGCGACTTAACTCGCGTCCACTACCGAGAGATGGCGCCACTAGCGCAAGAAGCGAATTTAACTATCTATTTTACCCGAACGAAATGTTACACCGCCGAAATGACTGTGAAAACAGGAGTTTCAGACCCACGGAAATCTTTTCCCAAAGAAGTTCAATGGATTCGTAAAATTATTCACGTAAATGTACACCATTTCAAGAATTCTGCTCACCAGATTAAAGTCAAACTTCCCAAACAGTTTTCTGCAGGTGCAAAACCACTGTAAACGTATTCAGTTCGCCATGTCAACGTTCCGATAACTTTACACAATGATTTAAAGTCGCGAGGTGGGACCCTCTCAGCCCCCGGCCGTGGCGGCCATGGTTGAAAGAGGGCCGGCGGGGCCGGCGACACGGCGCCTCACGCCTCAAACCAACCTAGAATATATTTGGCAAGTTTCTAATTTCGTGACGATCTTAAGTCATGTTGCAGTTCTTTAGCACACAGGTATGGGAGGCACTACACATTCACAGGGAACGCAGAGGCAGACTTGGTGAGAGCCAGCCCCCCAGCGGGCCAGCTGTCAACAACCCGCCTTGACAAACCACTAAATCGAACCACCAGCCAAGAATTAAAGGGTCCTAGTTTCACATTTGCCACACACTTACCATTAAATGAAATAGACAATTAAAATATTAGGTCAAAACTCTCTGTGAGAGCCCAAATCGTGAATTTTATCCGCCTCACATTTCCAACACAAACATGGCGCCGAGCGGGCCAGCTATAAACAACGCCGCCTTGGTGTCCACTCAAACCAACTCAAAATATATTTTGCTAGTTTTAGATTTAGTAACAACGTAAAATGATGTTGCAGGCCTTTAGCAAAGAACTGTGGAAGCATCCACGCAATACCACGGAACACAAGAGTAGACTTATTTGTATCTTTTAATGAAAACATGAGCTGAGGATTCACTCTGAGGTTGGCGGTATTGTCACAAGCCCCGCCCCAGGCCAAATTACAGTCCCAGCCAACAATCAGGAGCCACGGCGGCCAGCTAGTGGTCACGTTTGAAAGTCTCCTGGTGGTGAACCCTTTAACATGGCGTGAATCTGCAACGATTCTGACGTGACCACTCCTTGCGTTGACACTTTTGGATATCGAGGTACAAAGCAACAGGCGACCGTTTTCATTGGCTGGATTTTCGCGCGAAATAATGTTATTGGTCAGAGCCGACTCGGCTCCATGACGAGTCGAGTATTACCATAGAAACAAAGATTTTAAATCGAAATTTCTCAAAATTGGCCACCAACTTTGAGCTAGCATTTCAGCAGTGAACTAAGGAGATCGAGTTCTACTTCTCTGCCAAGTCTTATCAAAATCCTATAGAAAAATCAGGATTTAGGTAAGGGGCCGTGCTAATAAAAAAAAAAAAAAAAAAAAAAAAAATCGGATCCTGAGACAAAACCATAAGGCTACTTCGTGCCTAAAAACAAAAAAAACACGTACATCAAGGGTCACTCTAGGACAAGCCAGGACGATTTATCTTGAAGGATAAGAAAGATGTTTTACTGAGAACAAAGCAGGTATTACTTGGCTTCCAGACTGGCAAAAGTGCATCACAAAGACGCCATGAAAAGGAATACAGCCCCGACTTATCTGATGCAGTCGAAGAGAAAATTCTGAAAGAGTTTTCAAGAAACCATCTACGTGCGGTTGCTGAAACGACTGTTGAAACACAGAAAACGGAGGTGGATGAGACTGGGAGTAAAGAAAAGGCAACGCATCATGTAGCTACCAGGAAGAAACTTCTAGTTCTTAATCAGGGTTGTTAACGATACAAAAAAAAAGTAACGCGTTACGTTACGATGATTTTTGATCTGAGTCATCGTATCGCGTTACGATACACGTCTCGTCAAAAATGTAACGCGTTACGTGTATCGTTGTAACGTCGTTACGATGCAGTCTTGCAAAAAAAAAAAGCTTTAAAAAAAGGCAAATAGTGTGGCGGTATTAAAAGACAAAGAATCATGAAAATAAGGAGTTTTAATTGTAAAAATAAAATACAACACATTGCATTTTTAACAAAAAAAAAAATAGCTAAATATTATAGCTAAGGGGTTTTAAAGTACATCAAGACTACTTCCAGTAATTAAAATTAGCCTTGAGCATAATCTCGTCTCGAAAAGTCTTATCTGCGAGCTGAGTACGTTTGCATAAAAAATTATTGCCACAAATCGAAAAGAACCTCTCGACTCCGCCACTGGATGGCAGTGCAGGGGCGTGTCGCCTGTGCCGAACTCCCGTGTTGCACTCGGCTGGGCTCGGGCGGCTTAGCACCTCGGCTCGGCAAATGGGCATTGGTCTCGTGCATGGCAAATTGTGATTTTCTTTCCGACTCTAGAAGCAATTGTATCGTATCGAACGTTACGACGTTACGGGGTCTCCGTATCGTATCGCGTTACAATACACCGTGGGTCGAAAAAGTAACGCGTTACGATATCTATACAAATATCGTATCGATATCGTCGTACCGTCGTTACACGATAAAATATCGTTAACAACCCTGTTCTTAATTCATCAGCTACTGAAAATTGGAATAGTATGCTCTCTCTTAATTAAATGTGACCATTTCTTTCTAGCCTCCTGTAAAAATTATGTAGTTTTGTTACAAAATGTTGCATAAAATAATTAAAAAAAAAACTTTGTCCCTGTATTTAATTTGATGGAAAATTACTCCCCCCAGGTAACAAGAAATTTATGGCATTTTCTGTGAATCTATTATTTTTGGAACCAAAAACAGAAACAATTTGACACAAAATTTTTCAAATAATTTCAAGTCTTCCTATGATTTTGAGGACATGTACTTAAATATTCATTCATGCAATAAGATTATTATCCTTTCAGGAGATCTGTACAAAGCTGACACGAGTGCATAAAAGGAACGATTATGGATAATGAATGAACATACATTAGGACTTTGATGACTGAAGTTCACTTGATTAAATTAATTTCACTGAATTAATGATTTAAATGTCAAATCCTTGCACTCAAATGATCAAATTTTACCAGGTTTTAGTAAAGATCTCCTGATGTAAGCCCTTGTTCTAAAAGCAGGCATGTACAAAGGCTTATTAGGATTCATGTTACCTCATCAGGAGCTTGAAAAAAAATGAAGCTTAGGTAAATTGTTGTCCTCATAATACTGAATTTGGGCCTTCGACCCTCCTTTACACTTTGGGACAAAGCAGTACGGCATTTTGTCGGCTGTCAACTCGCCAATTGTACAGGGTTGTAATGACTGTTGCCTTTGTTTTCTGTTTTGCTCAAAATCGTTAGGATCTCGAGTAATTAGTGTATAAATTTCACTTTTTTTCAAACTAAAGCACAGAACCGCGAAACCAGTTCAAATTTGAATGAATGAGTTGGGCCCATTCGTGATATGTCATAAGATAGAGGTACCAATGAAAACCAGGACGGTCTGCGGGTATCTGAACCATAATCCCAGGCTCGAAAGTAATTTCAACACATTACATGACATCCGTCTGAAACCGAAAAGCATAGCGAAAGCAGGATCAACGTCCCAGGTTAACCATATCCCGAGCCGCGGGCCGCTCGGGGGGATCTTTGGAGGGCTCCCTAGCGGGATAGGTGTATCGTATCGAGAACGTAATTACATGAGTGGAAAGCTTAAATCCTGTACTATAAACTTGCCGCTGACTTCCACCATCTATTTTGCACGGTTTGAGAGCTAGGGCCGAGGAAAGGTGCGATTGTCCGCCCCGGGGGCAGGCGCGCAGGTGCGTATTTTTCGCTGGTCGCTGTGTGGGATGTATGGGTCGTATCGAAAAAGTAATTATATCGTCAGAAAGCTTGAACCTTCCTCTACAATAAATGACTTGACACTTTTTCTCCTAAAATGAACGGTTTAGGAGCTGGCGTCGTGGAAAGCATTTGCCGTAGCTACCGCCCGTAAGACGCTTGCGGGCGGCGGGCGAGCGAGTCGCCGTAGCGATCGCAGCGCCAGCCGGTGGCGGCCGGGTGAAATGCCAACCGCCGCCGCCGCTGGGTGACACGGCGCACTACCCCAGACCCCCACAGCCGTTGCTCCATCCGAATATCTTACTCCGTGCTACAATGTAAACTCAGGGTCCAGAAGGAGACCTTCCCACGATTTGACCCTGGACAGTCCGACATACATTAGGCCCACCTGGAAGTCATGCGGACCGACATTGACGACAGCCCGCTCGACTGTCAGCTGTCAGCCCCTGCGCTTTGTGCACAGTGATGGCCCAGGCCAGACACAGGGGGAACTACTCCCGGGTGCTACGCGTACCCTGGCCATCGTCCCAGCTACGCAGTTGCGAGGCGATGGGCACAGTCCCGTCCGGCATGGTCGGCCCTGTGTAATTATTAAACCTTACCATCACCGCAACCGGGAGGTCGTTCGGTGAGGACTTGTCGTAGGCATAGACAATGTCCTCCACACGGTGCCCGTCGCACCGTTGACCAAGCCGGCCGCCAGCCAGAGGTTGCTGCGAAGCATGACGCGCGCGCCCTTAGCCAGGTACACGACCGACTCCAGGCCCTGCGCCACATCCGCGCTGCCCGCCTTCGCTTTGGCGTTGTTGTGGCGCGCGGGGAGGCGAGCCACTGGCACGTCCAGTCCCACAAGCTTCTTGTTGTTGTGGTCGGACACCTCCTGGCGCGTAGTGAACAGGTGCGTGGCATCCGTGAACTGCTCTCGCTCGGGGGCGGGCACGTTCATTTTGAAACGCGCCGCGAACCTGTTGAAGTCCTCCTCGTTGGAGGTGACGACGGACAGGCGATCCAGAGCGTCACGAAAAGTGGCGTCGGCCTGGCGCTGTGACACAGACAGGATTATTGACTTCTCAAAAGTCCGGTTCATGAGTCTACCTCGGTGTACGTCTGCTGAGTCGGAGACGCTTGTACTGTACAGGGCCGGGTCCCCGACCGAGGGCAGCTGCCGAACATCTCCAATGAGGTAGACGAAAAGACCGCCGAAGGGCTCGTCGCACCTCGGCTTGGCCTCGCGCAACCGCTTTTCCAGGAAGCCTAGGAGTCTGCAACCTATCATTGAGAATTCATGAATGAAAATGAAACGCACATCCTCCATTTCGTCCTGGAACTTACGCAAAGACTCGCCCTCTGAGGGCTTGTAAGGCTGTCGGCTGTCGGGGAAATATTCTACACAAAGAATGGATTGTGGATTCCGAGCACGGTGGCGGCGGCCCCCGTCGGCGCCATGAGCTTGACGGCCCGTCAGCCGAGCTGCCGCCTTACCATTGCCACGCACTTTTTGACAACAGTGCTCTTACCGCAGCCCGCTTTACCTTAAATAATGACACGTTTAAGCACGGGGGCGCGGGGAGGCGCGTTACCGGCGGCTACAGAATCGAGCTGGGTCTGGACCAAGTCGATCAGCTTCTGCTGCTCCGCGGTGTAGACCACGTCGTCAACCACGACCTCCTGCTCCGGCTCGACGTTCGTCGTCGCCCGGTGCCTGGAAACAAAGTCGCGAAGTACAGCATGGTCTCCATACGCGTCAGTAGAAGCGTGCCAGTCATAAGACAAGTCCATTTCGCGAAGGCCCAGCTCGACCTCCTCGGCCTGGCCGTTCGGACCCATTCTGGCCACTGCCATCCACTCCTCAACGCCCTCCACCTCCTGCTCGACATGGTCAGGTTGCTCGAAAAGAGCCTCCTCGGCGGCAATCTCAGCGGCCGCCCCAGCGAGGTCCTCGTCAATGGGCTGGTCAGGGACGAGACCGGCGGCCTGGAAGGCCTCCTTCCACGTGCCGGCGCCCTTGGCCTCCTCCTCTGTCCGCCAGGCGGTGTGGAGCAGGACTTGGATTCGGTAATAATTCTCGTCCCGCTCGTCATTACCAGTCAGTTTGAGGCGCGGGAACACGCGGACTACTGCCTCTCGGACATTCCGTGTCCACGCCCCTCTTCTCCCCAGAGAGGTTTTGGCGACCTGAAACAATGACATATTATTCATTTCGGCCGGAGTGCGTTGTTGATACCGGAGGATAAAAGCAGAAAATGTCGCAACAGCGCCATCATCCTCCTCGTCCTCCCGGCCAACATCGCCGCCGGGCTGGGCTGCACCCTCGTCGCCGACCTCGGCTGCGCCGTCAGCGGCCGCGGCGGCCTCGGGGTCGTCCACATCCTCCTCGACGTTCTCGCCCCCTCCCCCGCCGCCTCGACGGAGTGGAACCCACGCGTTCTTGTTCAAGTTCAGAGCAATGAACTTTCGCGAGGACACGACGTGCAAGGGCTGTCCGCTGAGGATGTGGCACACCTCCTGGGCGGAGTAGTCTCGCTCGGACACGGTCTTAATGAGCAGCTTCTGGATGACTGATCTGGCGGTGTCCTCCGCGCCGGTCTCCGCCAAAACAGTTCTGATGAGCTCTGCGCAAGGCACTGACCTGTTTTCGCCCTTGGCGGTGTACTTCGAAATGTAGCTGAGAATGAATCCCAAAGACAGAATGGGAGTAGCATCCATATTTGCCCTCCACAAAGTAATCACCCAAATGATAAACTTCTTTAGGAGGCTGTCATTGCGAGCAGTGACAAGTTCCCACAAACCTCTTTCGTTTTCGAAAAGCCTTGTAATAGGCTCTTCCTGGAAAGGGAATTTAAATCTACAGACCGGTTGGCCTGTCGCCCTGTCGACCCGTCAGCAGTAACCATTTGAACATTTGTACCGCTGCACCCTGTTCAACAGCTTGCCAAGGTCGCGCACCGGGTCCTCAATCTGGCTAAACTTTTTCCTGCAAGGATGAACTGCAGCAGGAGGCAGGCCCATCTCCGGGTTCATTGTCGACACGAATTAGAGCAGGGAAACGAGCGAGCGCAGAGGGCTCGTATGCGTCCGAAAACGAGAGGTGAGAGTGAGAGGAAGCGAAGTTGTGTTCGAATATCTCACTCTCACCTGTCGTTTTCGGACGCATACGAGCTTCTGCGCTCGCTCGTTTCCCTGCTCTAACACCAATCCGTCAAAGTACCTAATGACGGCGTCGAGGTGCTCCGGGTTGTTAGCCGAGAGGTTACTTACGTCAGGAGCGCCCTCGTGCCAAAGAATGGCGTGGACGTGAGGGGAGCCCCTGTGCTGGTACTCAACCCGGTACCACCACTCAACCAAGTTGTACTTGTGCTTGTACACCTTGTTGATAAAGAACTTTGCTCTTTCGGTGAAGAACGTGTCGGCGATATGAGGATTGTCGCACAGGAGCTTGGAGCGCCGACCGTCCGTCATGGCGTCCACATCCTCGCCAGGCGCAAGCAGCCGGAACAAATCCTCATATCAGTGGACATCGGCGGTACTGAGGGTGAGAAAAAGTGTGGGTACACCTAACTGTTTCACCATGTCGAGCAACTCACCACAGCGGGCGTGCCAGAACTGTCTAGTGCCCTTCAGTTTGCTGCCGTGATACAGCGCCTGCTTAAGGACATTCCTCCTGCCCCTCTCTAAGGCGGCGCGCAGGTCGGCAGCAGTCATGTTGCGGTACTGTGGGTTGTTCCTCACGAACACCCTCCCGTTCGTCAGTGCGTTCCACCGCATCAAGGAGTTGAGGGCGAAAAACCTTAATGTAGGGTGGCAAGCAAATCGCCTGTCAGAGTACTCAATTAAAAACTTGAAATACTCAGCCATGTTGACCACTTGGCGCCGGCCACTCCTGTAATCGGCCTGGCCGTACGGGAAAAGCGTGGGGAAGGCCATAGTCATGTAGCCGTCAGTGGTGAACTCATTGACAGCCTGTCGGCCAATGGTGGGCCAGCCCACCACAGTGGCCTCCACCTGGTCGCCGTTGGGCACGGACTGCACCAGCGGCATAAACGTGGTGTGGACGCCGGCCTCTGCCTCCTCCTCAACAGGGCCCTGAGCTGGGCCGGCGGGCGGGGCGGGTACAGCGCCAGCTGCGGGTGCAGCGCCAGCCGCGGGGGCAGCGCCTGCCGCAGCAGCTCCCGGCCGCGCAGGGCGAGGGCGTTCGTCTATGCCCTGGACCTGAGGAAATGCGTCACCATCATTAGGGAGTTGAGCCAAGTTTTCCTCAGATATTACCACGTCAGTGTAGTGGCGGTGGTGCTCCTTCAGCCACACAAGTGCCCGTCTGACGTGGCCCGACCGCACTCTGAAGTCCACGTGACCCTCGGCGCCTTGGGTGCGCACCGTCATCACCGAGGACAGGTCAGCGAGGCGGTGCGGCAGAGCGGAGGCCAGTTCCTGGACATCCTGAGGAAAATTGATAATATTTCCCGAGTAGCCGTACTGGCCGCCCCTTACCTTGTACACGGACACCACAGGGTGTACCCGCGCAATCAACTGCTGCTCAATGTACGTGAGCCCCTGCAGCTCGGGAGGGACGCCCGGGTCCATCCTGTTGGCGCCAGTGAATTTCTGGCACCGGCCAGCCCGGCAAGTGGGAGCTAACTCCCCTCCCGGCGCCATTGTAGCCCTGCTGCAGTGGGGGCACACGTTCATGCGCAGCGCCGCCATGTGGGTCTCAAAGAGCTCCTCCAGGGTCGCTGGTCTGGCAGCGGCCTCAGGCTGAGGGCCGGCGGGGCCGGCAGCAACGCCAGCAGCAGCCCCAGCAGCGGCGCCAGCAGCGGCGCCTTCCTCCGGTACGTCAAAGTTGACGACGCGGCGCCGCAGCATGCGCTGGAGGCGGGCGTGCACGGCTCGCTCCGGGGTGACGACCTCCCGCACCTCCACCATGTGGGCGGCGGCTTGAGGTTCCTGCAACAAACGGGCGTTAGCATGCTGCTCGGCGTTCCGAGCGCGCCTCTCGTCGCGAGCCTCTGGGTCCTGCTCGACGCGTCCTAAGAACAAAGTCCGATCTGTTTGCGCGCGTTTCAACAAAGTCCGATCTGTTTGCGTGCGTTTCAACAAAGTCCGATCTGCTTTCAGCCGCGCTCTGCAGCGCTGGCTTATTTTATTTATATGTTCGTTAATATTAGCAGAAGAGAAAAAGTAATGGATGCTACGTGATCCTAAAAGATTAAAGAAAAGCTGATACAAAAAATGATAGGCAAAGATACAGTAACAGAATTGTCACAGAGATCTTAACATCCACCACCCGAGCGCGGCCGAAAGCAGATCGGACTTTGTTGAAACGCACGCAAACAGATCGGACTATGTTGAAACGCGCGCAAACAGATCGGACTTTGTTCTTAGGACGCGTCGTGCTGCCCTCGGGCCTCAGCGTGGCGGTCCGCGTCCTCCTCACGGAGAACACGGGCCGCCTCGGGGTGACCTGCTGCCGGGCCAGCGCACGGCGCCCGGCGTCCTCGGCGCGGCGCTGCTCGGCCTGCTCCGGGGTGGCGAGCGCGCGGGCCTGAGACATGCGTTGGGTGTTTCGCTGACGGCGAGCAGCCCGCGTCTCCTCGTCCAACGCCGCCCTCTCATCTCGTTGCTGAGCTGCATCTGCGGCCGTCCTCTCCGCAGCCTCCTCCTCCGTTTCCTCTCCTCGAGCCCGCTTGTAGGCGGCAGCCCTGGAGGCAGCTTTCGCTGCTGCACTGCGCTTCGGTCTTGGCATTTTGACCTAAAGAATAATGGTCCACTAGTTTCAGTAAATGTAAACATAGAAGGAAAGAAAAATACACCAGAAACGTCAGTAAAAGTTTTGGAAGCAAAATGTCAGAGTTGACATGTTCTCACAGGCTGCAGTCATTAAAACGAGACAACAAGTAATATTATAACTGTGTTTTTTTCTTGCCTTGGAGAAAAAACATCTTTTTGAAAGCTATTTTAAGAACTCAGATGAGAAAGCAGGAACACATTAATAAGAGCCACAAGCATACAGTACAAAGAATTAATAATGCTGCAGGTAAAAATATGTATAATATTGTCCAGTAGAATACAGAATATTTTTTTATTCATTAAGAACAATTCTTTAATTCGAAGTTACGGCATAGCCGTTCTTTCCTCTCAAGCATTCCATTCTTGCACTTACATCAGGACCGTAGTTCATTAACTAATTGACATTTTGTTTTGCAAATGGAATATAAAATGTAAGCCACTGACTTCATCCTACAACCAGCACTCTGGTGTAAAAATTTCCAAAGCATATCTCCATGGAAGTTTACTCTTACTTTCCAATAATTTATTTTCTTCCAACTCCGAAACAATTTTGAAAACCATATTGATCTTGAGATAAATTCCATGTTTAATTGTTTGGTGAAGCACAATTCCTTCAAGGAGGAAACGCTGTAAAATTGGACAAGAGAAGACAACATGTTACCTTCAATAATGCTCAAGCGAACATTTACGCTAAATGTTAATATACTTGAATAGAAAACAAGTTACTGTTAGTTTTATCTTGAACACAGAAAAATACAATATCACCACCACTTGCAAATAAAAAATTATGTTGTCCTGGAAAGCACTACACAATATAAAAAAAAGGGTATGGAAGACAACTTACTTCGTAATGTGATGCTATGCAGTAGCAAAATCCTCATTAACCGAAACTGAGTTAAACTTACACAGCTAAATCTGCAAGCCACAGCATTGTTTACAAATATACTATCACTCATCTTAATTCTAGCTGACCTAAATATTATGGACCAATGTCTTTTATAAGCACATTCAAAGATCAAAACTATGATTATTGTTATAGCATGGTCTTGCCAAGTAAAGTAATAAAAACATAACCCCGACCTTTCAGTGCCCGTAAGATGTGTGTTCAAAACAACGATCATGTACGTTGACACTTTATATGTTCACTAAAACTTGAATCAACATTAAAATTTTACGATCCAAGATAATATAGCTGAGAGTTGTTTAAAACATCAAAGAAAAATCAAACTCAAATCAAAATACAACTCCTAGGGCTAGCTCATGGGATGAAACATGCAATCCATCTCTTCTGTACTTTTGTTTTAAAAACACATGAGTTTTCAAGCGACAACTTTTACAAAGCTGGTCATGACTTCAAATTCACTGCAAAATAACCGCAAAAGAGACATTTCTTTTAAACAAAAATGGAAGGAAAGAACTTGTTACAAAAGTGCACACAAATACTTCCTTCAATAATTTGTGGAAATTCTTCACTTTAGACTCAATTCTTCTTTAATTTATAAAAAAAAAAAAAAGAGTTCAAACGCATACCCTAGCCTTCACTATTTTTAAAGGCAAATAAACGAATACAGAAACGTTTGACAAAGACTGCATCAGACCGCACAGCAGACAATGTTGTGGTAGGTTATGGTGAACCTAGCGCCTAGTTAGCTTATTTGCAGCGGGGTGCAGGAAATCAATTACCGAACCAACATCAACCGCCATTTTTCAAGACGATTTGAAATAGTAGAAAAACAATATATTACTGTCAGCAGAATCATGTTTTCTATGACAGCCAGGAAACAAAGACTTTATAGAATAGTTGCACAAACGCCGAACCACGAAATCACGAAATACCAGTACACCTCTCGCAACATCAACAACGTGAGACTTTAGCTCAGCTGTCAGACGGGATCAGCTGATTCGCGGACACAGTATATTTATGATTATTTCTGATGATCACATAAGACACTCGGTGATAATGCAACAAAAATTTGTTCACTTTAAAAGAATACTCACTCCTGACCAATCCGATGACACTCAGAAATCACTTCAACACTGCTCGCAATTAAATTTCTTCCCGAGAAGAGCGATGAGCGAAGCTATCACTCACTTGCAAGCACAAGATGGCGGGTGCGGGTGACTGCGTCGAGTCGAGCCGTAAACCATTCCTGATATCATATTTACATTTTTACACTGTCATGACTTGAAACACCGTCCCGGTCGCTTCCGCAAATTTAAAAACGATAAAAACATTGTTATTTTCGTCAAATGATCATTTAATCATTTGTGTAAATGCTGTAAAGAGCTGAGGTGGGATTCGGCTGGGCTCGGCGGCTGATGTAGTTCCGCGCCCTGCCGCTAGATGGCGCCAGCCAAACCAACCAATAAGGAGCTCTGCAGCCAACATACTAATATTAAAACTTCCAATTCAAATAATTCGTTCCAAAATTTCAAACTCAAACGATTAGAAAACCATGGTCAGATTAAGTTGCGCCGTAATTAGTAGATCACGGAAAACTATATCTTTTAACGAAACCTGTTGGGGTGTCAGAGGAGAAGAGGCGAGGATGCACAGACAGACAGACGGACTCACGACCGACTACATCCCTGGTCCCAATGCAGGGGATAGCTTCGCTTCGCTTAGCGATAATTAGTAGATCACGGAAAACTATATCTTTTAACGAAACCTGTTGGGGTGTCAGAGGAGAACAGGTGAGGATGCACAGACAGACAGACGGACTCACGACCGACTACATCCCTGGTCCTAATGCAGGGGATAGCTTCGCTTCGCTCAGCGAAAACCTCTTTTTTTTTTCTTTTTTTTTCTCGAGGAAAATTTCTGTCACTTTCTGAAAAATAAATTCAGATTCAGCTTTTTTCAATTTGATCACTGAAACTAGGGGAACGAGCAGTCTCGCTTTCAGGAGCACCCAATTTTCTCTCTCCTAAGATAGTGATATTATTCATATCACTCCTTTTGAGTCGTTTTACCGGTATGAACCGTCACCTAGATGACTCAAAACGAGTGATATCAAGCCATCTCGCTCCATTTGAGTGATGCCTGTGCCAATGCTCATCACTCAAAATGAGCGATATATAATTTTATCAATCCTTTTGGGCGATGTAAAATACGTCGCTCAATTTCAGTCATAAAACATGACTCTTAGATTTACAGTGATTTCGGCTTTTTCTTAATTTTTTTTACTCGAGGTTTCGGTTTTTCTGAATCTTTTATCTTGATTTCAGATCTCACTTTGTTTTCTTATTTTGATTTTTTAAATAATTTCTTTTTGGCCGTGCAATAATTTTTCGAAGTGACTCCCCCTTAGGTTTGGAGCCAGAGCCGGGCTGGACCGCCTGCGCATGCGCAGTGTGCCCTTGCGCCCCACCTGCGCCCTGCGCCTGTTCCAGCCGCAGCCAGTGCCCCGGGCTCGGCGCTCGGCGGCTGCGGGTCGTGGTGGCAGCTGGTAGAAACTCCCTACGCCGCGCGCGTCGCAACCTCTCCCGAGGCAGCTCGGGCCGCCCGGCCCGGGCGGTGGCCGACCTGGTTGATACTATTTATGTTTAAAAGTGTTATGCTCAATGACAATTATAAAATCGGATAACTACATGAAGCTGAGGTATGAAGCAACATTTCTGCATACTCGTTTGCACTAAAATTTACTCAGAAGACTGAAAAAAACAATTGCAATCGAAGAGAAGACGGTGCGCGGACGGTGATATTCAAGATTTTCCCCCTTTTTATCCATTTAGGGATGATTTAACGACAAAACACATAATACCAATTTGTTCATTGAGTGATCCCGTTCTGCACTGTGAGTGTTGCTTTGGGATAAGATTTACCTAAAAGGACTAGTGAGACACAAAATCAAAACGTAACGAAACGGGTCCGCCGGCTCATCGACTTTCGAACATTATTTAAAAATGTAATCAGACTTATTGAGCGTTGACGTCCTATCCTATGCTGAAGGAAATTTAATGTAGTTTGCTAATTTGAAGATCATTTCCCGAAATGATGAAGGATTGCTGAGATTAGGACGGATTACGATGACTGTGCAGAGGCCGGCCATTCTGCTCTCTTATTTTCCCAATCTTATAATATCAAAACTATAGCGTCCTACTTTATTTCCAGACTAGAAACACATTCTCTTATTCTCATTATATCATAATAATAAGAGTTTGACTCTTCACGAAGGACAAAACATTAGAAATAAAATAAAATCCCAAACCTGACCCTGTGCCTGCGCGGGCAACATAACCTCTCGCGGTCGCCGCCGCCCGGGTGTCGGCAGAGATATTTTATTTTATTTCTAATGTTTTGTCATTCGTGAAGAGTCAAACTCTTATTATTATGATACAATGAGAATAAGAGAATGTGTTTCTAGTCTGGAAATAAAGTAGGACGTTATAGTTTTGATATTATAAGATTGGGAAAATAAGAGAGCAGAATGGCCGGCCTCTGCACAGTCATCGTAATCCGTCCTAATCTCAGCAATCCTTCATCATTTTGGGAAATGACCTTCAAATTAGCAAACTACATTAAATTTCCTTCAGCATAAGATAGGACGTCAACGCTCAATAAGTCTGATTACATTTTTAAATAATGTTCGAAAGTCGATGAGCCGGCGGACCCGTTTCGTTACGTTTTGATTTTGTGTCTCACTAGTCCTTTTAGATAAATCTTATCCCAAAGCAACACTCACAGTGCAGAACGGGATCACTCAATGAACAAATTGGTATTATGTGTTTTGTCGTTAAATCATCCCTAAATGGATAAAAAGGGGGAAAATCTTGAATATCACCGTCCGCGCACCGTCTTCTCTTCGATTGCAATTGTTTTTTTTCAGTCTTCTGAGTAAATTTTAGTGCAAACGAGTATGCAGAAATGTTGCTTCATACCTCAGCTTCATGTAGTTATCCGATTTTATAATTGTCATTGAGCATAACACTTTTAAACATAAATAGTATCAACCAGGTCGGCCACCGCCCGGGCCAGGCGGCCCGAGCTGCCTCGGAAGAGGTTGCGACGCGCGGCGTAGGGAGTTTCTAGCCGCTGGTGGTGGGGTGGGTTCCTAGGGAAGTCCCTAAAGGACGTGCCCGTGGCGGGGCGGGGCGGGCCGCGGCGGCCGCGACGCCGGCCTGCAATACTGGGTGATATGCGTGGTGTAGGTGGTGTGTGGCGTTCGGTGGGGATTCGCGTCGTGGTGTCGCAGCCCCGCACACCGATTCCGGTTCACGCACCCATTACATCACTCTGCCTCTCTCGCACTCAAGGCCACTAGTGACAGCCAAGCTGCAAGCCGCCAGCGGACGAGACTCAAGCCTAATCGCCAGGCCTAGGGCCTAGGGACTTCAAGGTTGCGACCCCGTCACGCTGACCACTGGACCACTGGGACACGATGGGAGACATGTCCCAGCGCGTCCAGGTAGGTAATCCCAGAACTGCGCGCCACGCCCCACCGGGCCAGCCCCGGGCTATACCGGGACTGGGGCTGGCCCCGCAGGACGGGGTGCACGGCCCCGGAGGCGTGAACAGGTAGCAGACTGTCATTTGTGCAACTCCTATCGTGATTTCCATCGAGGTCTTTTGATGCTGGATTTATCTTTTTAGCGTACTTGTCCTGACTAACTATTGTACCTGCTTTGTCTAGACTCAAAATTCGGAGCATATGTTTGCAACATGAAACTTCTTCATTATCAATGCTTGCACGTAGTTGACTCGGATATATTCGAGCAGACCCCACAGGAACTCGTTCAACCAGCGCGATTAATTTCTACTTCCATTAATTTCTAATTTTAAATAGATGACAGTGTATAGTAAACTTTCTATGCCGTCAAGTAATTTTCCTATACGAGCATAGTAATGCGTGCGTCCCACACATGTATAGTAAATTTCCGAGACACTTATGGCGGATCTACTATAGAGTTCGGTATTTTCCTATACACTCCTTGACGTATGGTACAATTCCTAAACATTTGTAGGAATTTTCGGGTACCATACGACATATAGGAAAAATCCCATACCTGCGTATAGGAAAAATCCCAACATTTTTTACAGTGGAGGCGGACTCTCAGCGCAGCCTGACACGTGCCCTTCGTGCGCCTACCTAGTTTACAAAAACGAGAACTTGACGTAGTAATAAACATCAGATCTAGCCCAAAGGGCAACCAGGAAAAACAATCTAAGACAATAGATATTCTCACAATAGTAGGAGAAATGATAATACAACAGTACGCACTAGCATAACCAAATCATAATGATATCTTAAGGGGAGACCCTACTTAAAAATTCCTATCTTAGCTCCAAAAAATAATTCATGAACTTTTTTGTTTGTCCTGTGCTGAAGAACATAAAAAACTATTATTCACATGGTTAACATGTCCATTTTGAGTTTTGGGAGAAGGTAAAGCAAAGGTTTTGTTTAAAAACAGTGTTTGGGGGAAACGCTCCATGCGGGATAATTTTGGTTGCAAAACATCTACGTCAAGTTTTTCTGAGTCTTGAGACCTTAATTGACAAAAGTTGGGATGGAAAATATTTTTTTTTTTGCCCTTACAACATTTATAATGCAACCATAATCATAAATTTCAAATTGTTAAAAATTCACCAAAATTTAAGGCTCCTCATGTAGTCTCTTCAGAAATATTTTCTTGATTCCAAAACCAATGCCAAAATATGTTGCCAGATCATAAAGGAGCACATGGTTTAAATGTCAGAGCGATACCTTCAAAATTATCCCGCATGGGACGTTTTAAAGATGAAAAAATGTTGTTCTAAGAAAAAAGGCTTTAATTCACCCAGGCGCAAAATAGGACTGCAGACATGTCTGAAATCGCCTTTTAGACCATGAAGGAGTTCGGTTCGGCCCATATCCTTTCGGAACTAGTTACAGGAAGGTCCAAGGATGCCAAATCCATCAAAAACTCAAAGTGTGAAATTTTGACCAAAACAACCATTTTTTTCAGTGGGGTCTCCCTTTAAATACTGCCACGCCGTGTAGATAGGCAAACACGCCCCCACCCAGCGCGCCAGTCTGCCCTGCTGGGTGCAGTGTGACCGGGCTGCAGGCCTGCAGGGCTGGGCGGTTCCGAGGCGGCCTGAATGAATCAAGATGCATGAGAAACGGATACCGCTTGGGACCGCCCCCGACGGGAAGCGTGGCAGCCCCACAGAAAACTTGGCGAGCATTACAAATACCTCGTAAAGCCGAAGGCTGCAGTCTGCATGGAGTACCGAACAAACTTCTACGCGGCGCAATCCCTCTACTTGTGAGCCGCCATATGGCCAACGATGCTAGGCCGCACGGCCCGCCTGCGTGCGTTGCGGTGCAATACCTACCTGTGTGCACGGGGCGAGTCACTCACTTGGCGCGCTCTCTCGGCAGCCTCAAGAACCGTCTGGCCAGCGCGGCCGCTACGCCAGCGCGCCGCGCGGCGAGAGAAGTGACTCTGTGCTGACAACTGACAGTGTTTGTCAAACAATAGCTTGCTTGGTCCTCAACGAGGAATTAGATGTAAGAAGATTCGGTGAGGTACCTGCGTGAATACTGAAGTACTGGTACTACTACCGCTGCACTACTCGTACACTGTGTTCCTCAAGCTGTCGTTCGTAACGTTGCGTTAATATTGAAGTACTGCCCAGGTGAGGAGACATGTATAACATCCTGTTTTTTTCTTTAGATTTACGTGCACTAGTGTTCTGTTTGTTAATGAGTAGCGTTTCGTTCTGGACACTTCAAACTCTTTACTTTTTTACAAATAGTTAAAATCGCGGAGTCAACAGTTCTGTCTCTGACGTTTTCACTCCTTGACGAAGCAGTGGTATTATTCTCGCATTTATTTCGTGGCTTGCCCGGTCCGACTGTCTTCCGATTTTACTCGTCGCTCCGTCTCTCTCGCACTAAAGGAATGTGCCGTAGAGTGCGAGAGAGACGGAGCGACGAGTGCGGGCAGCGGAATGAGACAGCTGTTATTCTGTGCGTCGTCTGCTTGCTCACAGATCTCTGCCCATTGCCCAGTTCCATTTGCTTAAACAATCCACTGTTTCCCTTTGCTAATATTATTTATTGAATGTTTCAGGCTGTATGGTTTGTCCACTTTATCAGCGTGAGACCTTAGTGTCCCAGTCGACAACATTCATTGCACCCAGTGGCACCGATAGAGGGCGGATCATTAGCGTCTCTGTTGTGGTAAGTGTTTTTGCTGCTGACTTGTCTTGTCGTTGTCTATACAACTGTTGCACTGTATTTTGCACTTTTCAGGTTGAGGTGTAGCAGTTAAAGTGTCAGTGAAACCAGGGCCAAGCTAGTGAGGACATTCTGAAGAAAATTCCAGTCTGCAAACTGTGTCGAAGATCTCTGAACTTAAACATTCAGACCTGGGCTTGTGTATCGTTCTGAATGGATGTTGCTTCATTAACATAATAGGCTATGAAGAGTTGTAAATCATTCTCTACCAATCTCAATGTTTATTTTCTATCTGAAACTTTTTTCCAAACATAGTGTATGTAATTAATTATTGTTATTATTATTGGTTTGGAATTTGTTAGTTGCATAGCTTTAGTAAGTGCATTTTAAAAGAAATGTAGCTGGTGCTGCAAAGATAAGGATCCTGCTGTGTGGGTAAGCTCGTTGTGTGGGAGTCTTAATATAGGGACTCGCTGAGAGTTTATGAGCGAGATTTGTTGTGGATTAAGCAGCTCCTATTCAAGATTCTGGTATTTTTTTTCTACCACTCAGCATGTGTTGAGTTGAGCTTGAATGTGAATCATGGATTTACATGATATGAATTGTTCCTTGTCTATGTGCAAGCATGTCATTTAGTCCACTTCACAAGGCCATTGCCATTACTGAATTGTAAATGTGTTGCAGTACCTCTCCTGTTTGACTGGATGGTTTATGTTGACTCTAGATCATAACTTTTTTGAACAGTAGGCAATGATTAGATTTCAATCTGGATTTATACTTATCTGTGAGTGTCATGTGGCTTGAATGGCTATGCATGCTAAAGTACCGAATAGTGTGCTATGGGGAGAGTGCTATGAGAATGCCCTGTTTAGGTGTTTTTTGAGTGAATTGGAACATATTGAAGTCGGTTCATTTTAGAAATAAAGGGAAGTGGGGAGGGGGTGGGGGATTTTTTGCCAAGAGTTCCGGCATATTTTCAGATATGTCGAGATATGTATTACTTTGGCTAAGTAATGCTCTATGGTGTTGAATATTGTTTAATTATAGATTGCTGGAGGTAGAAACAAAATTACTTTGATTAGTTTCACTGTTCATCTCCATCCATAGGTTAAGGAGTCCGTTCCTACTAATGTATTTGTGCTTTACTTTATCGCTTTGGTTGCAATGTTTTCCCGTCAAACGTGATCTGAAATGTGTGGTGTAACGCTTTTTAGAATCAGGATCGCAGGGTTCGGTTTAACTTAGTTCAAAGCAATGACACAAATTCTTTAGTGATTGCAATAATTTGTTAAGAAATTGGAAAAATGGTCCCATTACGGGAAAAAACTTGATATTTTAAAATAACTTGTGGTGTTAAACAAATTTACTAGGGTTTTATAGTTTCTGAGATAAAGGAATATATCACTAAATTACACTGCGCTGAGATCAATACTTGTTCTTTTACTACTAAAATCGTGTCTGTGTGGGAGTTATAGGTATGAAGCACAAACTATTTTCCATTCTTTTCTCCAGCATGAGAAACTTTATGAGTCTAATTCCAATTTTTTTTAAGTAAAAGGTTGGGTCCTATTTGTGTGTACGGTGTTAAATATTATTGAAGTGATTGTCATGAATCCCACCCTTTCTTTTTTGTGTTCTGATACGCTGCCCTGCACATTGAAATTAAAATGGCTTTCTAATCTTTCAGAATTTGGTGGTCTGAAAGCGACACTTCTAATTACATTGGTGGAAAAGGGCACACCAGCTCACAAGTTAGAGCCTCATAATTCTGTTAAACATTATCAAACAACTTTCTAAAATGGTAGTTTTTAAATCCTGTGATCAGCCACCATGAAAGCTGAAATTCTGCGTCAATAAAATGTCGATTTTCATAGCCTTCATCTTTGATTATGCATATGCATACCTCCGGATCCCCCTTCGACTGTTGGTGAATTCTTGTTCGGCTTTAGTAAGGCAATAGATGAGTCTTTCAAAGAAATTTACACAAGTACGTGTCTTATGAATGTACATTTCTGTTACATATTATGGAAACAAATGAGTAGGGCTTATGCTCTAGTAAATAAGAAAAACCCACTCCTGATTGTGCTTGAGTCCTCACACTATTATTAAAAACATAACATTTGGTGTACATGATACAGAAACCCAAACCCAGAGGCAAAATTGTACACTTTATTAATGATTGATGGCAATGATTGATAGCCCAAACCCAGGGGCAAAAGTACAATGTTATTATTCAAGATTGAATAATAATAAAACCATATAATAACATATAATAATAATAAAACAATATTATTATTCATGACATGACAGACAACATGTATTTATCAAATTCTGATTAATAAAACGCAAGTATGCGTCGGAGGACCCTGCCGCACCCAACACCCATTGGACAGGAATGGTCCCCTTGCAGTATTGCGTCGGTGTTACAGTCCACACACAGAGCAAGGTGGCCACAAGGGACCATTAGGTATTTGGCTAGTTCCAAGCGACAAGTTAGGCACCTTGGCGGCCCGTCCACCGCGATTGGTTCTTGAGCTGGACCCGCCGCAGGAAGCTCCACATCCCGGGCTGGGGACGGGGTCCTACTCCGCAAACCAGCCATGTACTCGTCCTCTTCTAGATGGAATATGGGGTCGTCTTGGTCAGGTACGTTTTCGGGGGCAAGCGGAGGCTGGTCAAGTACACCGTTGTCAGGTTGCATAGCTGTCGGCCGAGCGAAACGAACAACGATTACAAAATTATTAAAGTAACTTTGAACACATAATAAAATAGTGTTGTTAACTCTTGTAAACTCACCGCCTAATAGGTCTCTTCGTGCACGTTGCACCGCACCCAGACCGTCACCCTGACCGCCACCTGCAGCTCCTGCGCGTGCTCCCCTGGGTGCACTGCCGCGGCCGCAGCCCGCCCTTGCTCCACGGCCCCTTGCCCCACGGGCGCGAGCAGCACCTCGCGCGCCACGACCGCGAGCTCCCCGGGCGCGAGCAGCACCTGCCCCACGGCCTTCACCGGCACCTCGAGCGCAACGACCGTGAGCTCCCCGGGCCCTGGCAGCTCCTGCATCACGACGGGCTCCCCGACCCACGTCCCCGCGGGGCACCGGCCCTGGCTCTCCCTCCAGCCGCAGCCTCGAAAGGGTTGTCCTTGACGTCGTCTTCGTCGGAGGAGGAACGGTGGAGCTGCCCAACTGGTGGCGGGTCGTCGAGGTCGTACGGCTCGATTCGCTGGTAGAGGGGGCGGCGGCCCCATCGCATCTTCTGGGATAATCGTGAGCCATGTTTGGGAGCAGCTCGTCTTCCTGACCAGCTCTCAGAGCGCGCTGCTGCCGAAGAGCCACCCTATTGTAGGTCGTCTTGGTCAGGTGACTACAGATTTTGAGAAACTGCACTGCAGTCAGCTCCCCCGCATCCAGCCGCTCCGTGGCCCTGATGATACGCCTGTTTAGCAGTGCGTACCTCTTCTTTGGGCCGCACCCCGGATCGTTACCATTCGACGCCTGCAGGTAGCGGACGCGGTGCCGCTGCTCATGATCACGAAATTTGTCTGAAACCAATTCAGAACCAAGGTAAAATCTTAGATTTTGGGATATATGTGAAAGAAATGCACAGTGTAGACTGGGTAACAGGAGAGCCCACACATTAAGTAATCATCTACATACCCATCCACACCCACGGATTACCATGTGGAGTTCCCAGAGTGTCCACAAGTGTTCGGTGGTAGCTTTCTTGATCATTATTTGTGCACCGCGTCCTTCGGTACACACTTATGTGCTGGGCTCCAATATCTACAAGCAGCATAAGCAAAGAGGCGTCATACTTGTGCAATTAATACAGTTTCCCTAGCGCTAAGTTTCCATTTACTACGCATTTTACCCGCTGTACTCCTGTTTGTAGAAAACGTGACGTAACGGGAGGGGGGGAATGGCCGTGTTGTGATGTGTGCGTGATTAGGGAGGGAGGGGGTCAAAAAACGGCTAAAAATGCGTGACGTATTTTGTGCAAGGCCCCTAACGGGAAAAGCAACGGGTAAGGGAGTAGGCATAAATGAAAATAATTACATTGAAGCCACGTAAGCTCGACGTATCGCAGAAAAGGTTGCATGGCTCGTTGCATGGTTGCGTGCAGGCCTTCGACACGCGCCCCAATTGCATACCTTTCAATGTCAGCGAACGCCCCATCAATGCGTTCAGCCGGAAGAAATGGCAAGGCCATGCACATTCTCACAAGCAGTCCAGCCATTGGGGTTTCACGAAGGTAAATTGTCAGCGCTCCTGTAGTGGCCGTCCCCCTACACATGGCCTGGAAAGGGGCAAAATTGAATTAGACTCGTGTGGCAACGACCTACGTCTGACGCATGTAAATGCAGGTTGCAGTTGGTAGATCTGTCTCGAGCCACACTGACTTGATTTGTAGTACAAAGTTAAACAAGCATGACATTTTGCGTACAAATTTGTGCCACAGGAAACGCAGGTTTAGCTTTGCACAAACGTTTGTAGAAAAACGTACTACAGTTAGCATGTTCGCGCCCGGGGCTATTCGGGCGCAGGGCGCTGGGGCCAGGCGCGTTTTGGGGAGGGGTCGCTAGACACACGCCTGAAAGGAAGGCAAATTGTACCACACTGTAAGAAATTTCCACGGTGAACCTACGGATAAGTAGATGGTAATTGTTTTCCGCTGAACACCGTTTGCAATACGGTTAACACTACGGTATAATATTGGCTACGGTTTGATTGGAATATTTATGATACGGCTAAATGCCACGGCTAAAATCCATTCATTACTTCAATCCAACCGTAGATCTAATAATAAACTGACTTAAACCGTTTCACCACCTACTACTTTTTCAAAGAACGGCAAGGTGGTCCATAACTAGTTATACTACTGAGAGGATTCTAATAAGTATAGAATTGGGTTTATGAATGTCTTTTATGCCATTCTCTTGTTGAGGAAAGGACAAGATATATCCACTTCTTCTTGTAAACACCTTGTAAATGTATTAACAGTGTTCCCGCAAAATAAGCAAAACATTAGTAAATATAAAAATGTTTCACAATGTGAGTGAGAGCACATATCTTCAAAGAAAGATATTCAAAAATTTGAAGTGCAAAGTATAATTAAGAGGTAACTTTTCTAACACAGACCTTCAACACCTTTATCTGAACTTCCACACAGGCCATTCAAGGAGCACCAAACTATGTTACCTTTGAGCCAAAGGACCGATGACGACCATGAGATAAGATGACGAGATTTTCCCTGAAATTCGATTCCATTGAGCACGCACGCTTCATTCAAATATAGTTCAAACGAAACAAAAATATAGAAGACACGCATCGTCCATGGCACCATATTTGTTATTGTTGAACTGCTGATTGTTTGCTGTCAATAGTGCTAACGCTATTAACAGAAAACAAAACTGCCGGTAATATGAAAAATTCCACGGGCACAGTGTTGTTGTTTATCTACACATCGGGCACCTTAGCTACGCTATTTGTTTGTGTAAGAGTTATTTTTATCAACTTTACACGCACTTTCAGTCCCGTAAAATTATAAAAAGTGTCGTAAATATCATCTGGTTACTAGCTCATAAACGTTGGCTGTGTAAGTCTCTCGAGCTTGTGTGGGGATATGATTTTTCTCTTCCCTCAAACTGCTCTTGTTTGGCTAAGATTGGTGACGCTGAACTTAACCCTAGAAATCTTAATAAACAAGCTGTGATTGTACTTACAACACTCCTCTAAGTCCAAAAGCCTCTAATTTTTCACTGTTTGGGCTTCAACTTTTATTTTCAGAGTGACAGCTATCTTTGCTTTCTGCTCCCGATAGAAATCTTATTCTTTTGCTAGATTATTGTGACATTCTATTTACTAAAAAAATCACTCAGTTTCATTGCTTTATTTTCAGTAGCTGAGTTTCAAGCTTCTCAAAACTCTTCACAGCACAGTTCAATTTCTTTTGGTGCATGAACCGTGTTTACTCTTACTGAAAACAATGTTGAAACAGTACTGAGTTTTTACTTGCTGTTATGTGTTTCCAGGTGAATGTATTATGTGAAACTACAGCTGTTTGGACTGCCCAGCATCATCTGACTTTCAACAGGATTTTTAAATCTATGATATCGAGCACCACAGCTATCAGGCGAAAGGTAATTTTTTGTTTTGTTTACCAACAAGGGGTTAACCTTATAGTATTTTTCACTTGCGCCATTAATGTATGTGCCTTTTCTCCACAGATTCAATCAAAACAAAGCCAACAAGTCAGATCATAGCATTCAAATGTGGAAGATGTAGGCTCGTCTACAATGAGGCTTGGAGTATAGAGTAAGAGTAAGCGGAGTAGGGAGTAGAGTCGAGAGTTACTCCACGTCCATCCACAGTGGGTGGAGAGTAGTGAGCGGGTGGAGTAATCAACTACCAATCAGGAAACAGATCGTTTCGTGCATATGCAAGGCAGTTGTTGACATTCAGCCGGTGTTCTGCTAGAGGTTTGCTCTTCTGCTAGGGTGTTCAAGATGGATTTTTTGCGAAGAATGGGACCGGTTTTGCTGTTCTTGATGGCAATGCACATCGATCTGGGAATGAAGTATCAGCTTTGGAGATGGTTGAGGGGAAGGTCACGCCGCAGGTGGTGGGTACGGCCCATCAATCGTGTTCGAAACGCGCAAGGGATGTACCATAACCTGGTGCAGGAACTGATCACGGACGACCACGAAGAATTTTTTGGGTTGTTTCGAATGTGGCCGGAGCAATTCAATTTACTTGTGCGGCTTGTGCATCCATTCCTCAAAAAACACAGTATTCGGACACCTTTGCCAACCGAACTTCGTGTTGCTGTCACCCTGATGTAAGTAGCTCGAGATAGAAAATGAAATGATAAAAAAATTGTCATAATCAATGTTGTTTTCTTTTTCAGGTACCTTGCACAGGGCAGCACAACCAGATTGCAGCATGCTGCATTCCGAATTGGCAAGTCGACAACCCACAAAATCATCCATGAAACCTGTGTTGCCATTTGGGAGGCTCTGCAGCCAACTGTGCTGAAATTTCCAAACCAGAATGACTGGAAAAATATAGCAGATGTGTTTATGGAAAAGTGGCAGTTTCCTAATTGTCTGGGTTCTGTTGATGGCAAGCACATGCGTATTCAGGCACCTCCACTGACTGGGTCGCAGTTTTGGAATTACAAACAATTTTTCAGCATGGTATTGCTTGCCATCTGTGATGCTCAATATAAATTTACTTATATAGACATTGGACAGTATGGTGAGTGCCTTAACTATATATTGCTACTAGTTCGGAGTGGGAAAGCCATGACTATTTAATCACATTTTTCAGGTTCGATTAGCGATGGTGGAGTGTGGGCCAATACTGATTTGGCTACAGATCTGGCAGAAAACAATTTGGACTTGCCTGATGCTCGCCCTCTTCCAGGAATGAATCTGCCCTTTCGCTATGTTTTCATTGGGGATGAGGCATTTCCCCTGGGGCAAAGGATGATGCGGCCGTATCCCAGAGCTAATCTGGACGATGATAAAAGGATATTTAATTACAGATTATCTCGAGCAAGACGATGTATTGAAAATGCTTTTGGAATCCTGAGTGCACGATGGCTAATCCTGCACCAACCATTAGTCATGTCCCCTGAAAATTCTGAGAATTTATTTAGAGCTCTGGTGTGTCTACACAATTTTATCATGATGGGAGAAGAGATGAGGCAACCATTTGAAAGACAGTATGTGCCACCTGGTTATGTGGATGTAGAAGAAGAGGATGGAAGTGTGAGAGATGGACTGTGGAGGCAACATGTTTCACCACATTTTGCAGATCTTGGACGAATTGGGGGCAATCGTTCAAACGCCACAGCTTCTGGCATGCGTGATTACCTTAAGCAATATTTTAATTGTGACTTAGGGTATGAGCAGTGTCCTTGGCAAGCAGCTACTGCCTTCCGTGGACATAATTTAAATGATGCAGCATAATAGTGAAATTTGTGAAATGTCCTATAGGATAATTAGTGTAATAATAAATATAGTTTCATATTGAATTGATTTATTCACTTCAAAATAGACTAGTCCTTGCACAATAGTTTATGCAACAATTCATAATGAGACACATCGACTGATGTTACATTAGACTAAACAAAATAAAAACAAACAAATAGGTACATTCTGTATCACAGTCAAAACAATAAAACACAAAATAGCATTACATATACAACAGTCAGAACATAAAAAAAGACTTTTGTACTATATGTAGATAACATCCTAAACTAATTTCTTTGGCAGTGATACTTTCATAATAAAGAAAACTTTTTTGGCACAAATACTTGAGATAAATTTCACTTATTAGAATATTTGGTGTGGATAATGTTGAGAAGATCAATCAAACATTCGAATTTTTTCTCTTTAGGCACTGACTGCAATGCATACTTTAGTGAGATCAACAGTGGATCTTCTTCAGGTGGGGCAGTTGGTGTACTTTGAGCAGTGGTTTTTTCAGTCTTCAATGCATTTCCAAATTCTTTGGCAACACTCGACAGTGCCTTTCCCTGTTCCATCATAGTTTTCATAAACTCCTCATCTAATTTGGATTTCTTTTTTGCAAATGAGTCAGGTGGAGGGGCACTACGCTTTGAACTATGAGCAGCCTGCTCCATTGCCGCTAGTACCTGACTACTTGCTGTCGTCTCACTTGAGCTTCTTTCCGCAGATGCCATATTCCTCTCCCCGTCAAGACTAGAGCCTGGGTCTACAAACAAGGACCGAACACTCAGATGCGAGAAAGGTACCATGTACAGATTCGCATAAGTTTGTTCGAAAGCCACTCACCGTCACATGAGCCTTCCCCAGAAAGTATTGCTAGGTCCGCATTCCACAATGATGAAGAGGATGATCCGTCTGGTGAAGGACTACCTTGTGAGCAAGTGAGAAGACTTGTCTGAGAAGTGTTGCGTTTCTTGGTGAGCAGCTGATTTGACTTTGCTGTTGGCACGGGTACAGTAGTAGATGATTTGTAGTTGCTCTTCGTTCTAGTTGCAAAAATAGGACATAAGTATACAACTCCCTTTCATATTTATAATGAAGGTACTATGTTGAACATACTTCCGTGGTGTGATGTGGTCAGAGAGGAAAAGACAGTCTTCATACAGTGGCCATGTCGACACAAATGGTGGAACAGATCCCTGACCGGACTTCCCTTTCAAATGAAGGACGTTTTTCCTCCACTCTTTACCAAACCTTTGTCTCAGTTTGTAAAACAGTTCCTTCGCAGCTGGACCTGACGACAAACCAAAGTATAGACTACAAGAAACAGGGGGAACCTAACCTCTGGGGACGACATGTCAAATCAGCAAATAAAAATTCAGACACAAAGCCTACCTTCCAGCGGTGGCACCTGAGCGGCACCCACCGTTATCCATGCCAATTCTGCGTTGAAACCTTTACCACAGTATTTTTTCTTGTCTTTTGCATAGAGTGCGGGAGCCCCCCGCACCGTGTCCAAAAAAGCACGATAAAACAGAGTGTCACCATCGATCTCTTCATTTTCCTCGGCACCGCAACTGCCAAACGTGTCGTCGTCTAATTCACAGTCACTCATTGTTCCTACCGCATGCGAAAATCACGATATCAAGATACAAGAACTGTCGGGAATACTCAGGAGTACGGAGTAGGGGGAGTAGGATTGGATTTGATTCAATCCTACTCCGTCGTCGTTTACTCCCTACTCCACCGGAAACAGAACTCTTACTCCACCCTTTACTCCCTACTCCAAGCCTCATTGTAGACGAGCCTTTAGCAGTGGCTCAAGCCTTCATACACCACATGAACTTTCAAATACCAATGTAAATGTTGACGGAAACTACTGTTTATACTTGACAACTTCGACCTAAACCTAAACTCTTCATAAGTGTTAACGATACAAGAAGAAAAGTGTTTTAGTTCAGACTTTATCCATGCTGCTCTCTCAATCATTTGGACAAAACTAAACCTGTCAGTGATCCAAAATATCTGAAAAAAGTGTCAATATGAATAGGCTAAAAATACCTTTATAAAATTTAAGGTGTGTTAGACTTTCCTAGGTCCAACAGCTATGAAACAAGTATGAATAGAATCAGGATCGGAATGTCTTTCATAAGAATGCAAAATGTAGTCAGGGGGATTATGGCATCTAAATCTCAGAGCAGGAAAAGTCATATAGTGCTTTGCTCCCGATAATATTTAAAAATTGTTTGAACTTTAGTCAAAGAGAAAAAGAATTCTTGAGCATTAATTTATGTTTTTACAACCAAAAGAAAGGTCTTTTGATTCCGAGTTTGTTCATGCAACTTAAAAATATATTTGACAAGAGTGAGTCAGTCAGTAAACCAAAATGTCTGCAAAAGTGCCTTTGTTTGTGAACTTAAAATGCTTTTATTAGATTTGAGAATCTGTAACTTTGCTTTAGCCAACAGCTTTGAATGTGGTATGGATGGAATCAGAAGTAAAAATTCTTTCTTTGGAAACCAAACTGGTGTAATGGGGAGTATGGAATATAAATCTCAGTGGAGGAAAGTAAAATCGATGTGTTCATTTTTCTTCTGATATTTGGAAGCTGCTGTCGGCGAGCGAGTCAACATCAGTCCCTTTAGGTACTTTTTGTCAGCGCTTACCCCAAGGCCCCACCGAACGGCTTACAGGGATGAAGTTCCTTGACTCGCTCGCGAGGCGGAGCGGCGAGGTGACGAGGACAAGGCTCGACCGCCCTGCAGCGCGTCAGCCGGACGGCCAAACTAAAACGCTTGTTTTCAAAGCCTTTGCCTCCTCAAATACCTTTAACCCTTACATGTACAGAAAGTAGAAATTCGGCAGTTTTCATCTCTGTAAGCCGTTTGGCGCGGCCGCGCGGCCTCGGTGTGGGCGCGTGCCAAACGTTCCTAAAAGTACTGACCATGATTCGATCCTCGCCGGCCCGGCCCGGCCCGCTCGGCCTCCCTTGCACGCCGCGGCCGCCCAAGGCCGTTAAAGATAGATAAGACTGATTGTGATCGTCTAAAAGAGGAATTTTCAAGCTTTCCAGCGGTGCTTGCCACATGAGTGATTCTCACGTTTCGGGGTAGTTTTGATGCCCCCGTTTGCCCGAAAACAAAAGCGATTTGAACCGGGATTTTTTTGGCTTTCCTGGTTATAAGCACCTAGTAGAGGCCTTTCACGGACTAGCTAAGCTAGACCCTTAGTTTTGGCGAGGCAATGAGAATTTTAAGATTTTTAGCGATCACGGAAGTTACACCATGTATTTTACTGAACACGGAAAATTACAAAGTAGTTGATCTTTAGTGGGACTTCCCTTCCTCTCCGTGCAAGGGGCGTTTTCTTCATGGTGGCATGGGATTGCCTCTAGAAACGCTGCAGTGACCATGAACAAGCCCCTGTGTAGCGCCTGAGAAGCAGGGGTCCGTAACGTAACGACTTTTTACGTTACTTCAGTTCGGTACTGCGTTACGTTTCAGTAACGTACCGCTGTACCACAAATAGGGCTGTACCGTTACCGGCATTGTAACGAATTTCAAAGTTATCGGGAACGTAACGCGCTGAAGTAACGGTACACCTGATTGTAACCACGCATTGTAATGGCGTCAGATGGTCGTTAAATCGTAACGTTACCATACCGCCGCATATTTTGATACCGGTACACTTCCTCGGTACGGACAGCTCTGGAAAGTAACGTTACAACTACTTTGATGCAAGGCGGCAGTTACCGATGTTGTATCGTTATTGTCGAAGATAAATTTTGGAACCGTTCCAGCAGAGCTATACGAACGTAACGTTACAGTAACGTTACTTGTACCGGCCACGCCACGGCAGCGTTCAGTTTTGACATATACGATATCGTTTACCTACCAAAACAGCGTCAAAGACAATTTCAAATTTCCTTACCTCATTGCTTCATCAATGAAATATCTGAACGAACCCACACCCGCAAAGCCACAAGGCCCCATCTCTCCACCTCTCTCCCGCTATTCGCCTCCGTGGCGCAGTGGTCTCCGTGCCTGGCGGCTGGATAGTAAGTGCAGGTTCGACTCCAGTCGACGACCAATCAGTTTCTCCTTGCGCGCTGTATTCTGACACTGCTCGAAGTTAACATAAAGCAGGGAGATGGACAGTAGCTGAATAAAAGGCTACAGGAAAGGGAGACCACTATTTTCTCTCTCTCTCTCTCTCTCTCTCTCTCTCTCTCTCTCTCTCTCTCTCTCTTTATGGGCTGATTGCAGTAACTAACCATTCGGCATGTACGAATGATGTCGGGTCATGTTCGGAAACACTCGGAAAGAGTTCGATTGCAATTGAACAGCGTCCAGAAACGCTAGTACGAACGGGCACCTTCTGAAAGTGGCCACTTGGCTGGAGTATGAGTTTATCTAACATCGTTTAATGAGAAAAAACAGTTTACAGTTTAACATATCTTCCGTTGAAAATCTCGTATAAAATAGAATTTCTAGAATTCATAGTCAAGATCAATGACATTTTCGTGATAGAAATTTCTATGAATTTCAATGAGCCATGTTCTGGGTGCACTGCCAACGAGTCTCAGAACCGTACCGATTTATAACTGATCCCGAAACTCTATATCGCTGGTTTCACAGAGTTACTTGGTAGACGTACCGGTATCTAGAAACTTGTTCATAGGAGACGTTACTCTCCGAACCTTGTTCTATAACGCGATATCTTTTGGTACCGGTACTATAAGCTTTTGCATGGGTACCGTTACCTACAATAACGTTACGCGTGACTTGTTACTGCCTTGTACCGTTATTCCGAGCTGTGGTGCAGGTGGGTAACGGTACAGAGTAGTAACACATTTGTAATGTAGTAATCATAAGAGAACGGTGACGTGTAATAGTATATTGCGGTACTCGTGAAATTTGTAACGTAACGTAACGATGCTGCGTTTCGGACCCCTAGGGTATATTAAATACTAAAATTGGGTACTTTGATCACGGAAATTACATTGTCACGGAAGTTACAAAACGTGAAAATCGCTCCAAACAGCTGATTCGAACTAATTGCGGCGTATCAAATCATTTCGTGGTCGAATGGCATCCCGAACCGGACATTTTCACGAAATTATTTTTTCTGGTGTCCAGTTCCAACATGGGGTAAAGGGTGCCACGGAAATTACCAGTAATTGATGATACACACCTTTTTCGCAGTCTTTTCGTTGTCTTGGGGCCGAGTGTATAGTGAGAACTTAGCCATTCCGCGCAATTCCTAACCCAGGTACTCCCTCATGTTAGCCAACATCAACAAAACTGAAAAAAAGTGCGCAGGGGGGAGTCCACAGTGACATTTATATAATTTGAGCATTAAAGTTAAACACATGGAGGAAAATTTCCAATGTAGTGAAAGTACCTCTGAAAACTGGCTCGTGTTTCAATCTCCGAGTGAAATCACCTCTCGACATGACAAAATTTGAAGTATCACCAACAGTTGACAGCATTTTCGCAATGCAGCGCCACACAGGGCGCGCGAAGTTCGAATAAGTAGCATTTGGACAATCACGGAAGTTACATTTTAGGTATTTCGAGGGCCCAGGATTCCTTGCCAACGCCGGTGAACATCTCAAAATGTGTGAAAAAAGTAAGGAGTGACACCCCCTTCCACCTGAAAAAGACCCCACGCCGCTATGTGCACGCGTTTGGCTTCAGAAGACAAAAGAACCCAAACTACCCCGAAACGTGAGAATCACTCACATGGCGATGCGGCTCTTGTGGCCCGAGCGCCGGCCTCGGGAACAGAGCGCTGCAGCTGGAGAGAAGTTGCGCTCGTGCAGTCCCGCGGCGGGACAGCGGCAGCGCAGCGGCGTCGGCGCCGGGCACGGCGGGCGGCTGGGATCGCGGTACGCGATGGCGCTCGGGTAATATTTCGCGTCCAAGGCCTCACTCACTGGCGTAAGTAGGCGCAGGTGGAAGAGCATGCTCTAACCTATCGATAGAGCTGTCACACGTCCCGATCGGGCGTTTCGTTCGGGATCAGCGTCGATTTTAGTAACTCGATGGAGTTGATAATTTGGCCGCAAACCTGCCGACTGATTCAGAAGCCCGATCGGGACGTGTGACAGCTCTATTGATAGGTTAGAGCATGCTCTTCCACCTGCGCCTACTTACGCCAGTGAGTGAGGCCTTGGACGCGAAATATTACCCGAGCGCCATCGCGTACCGCGATCCCAGCCGCCCGCCGTGCCCGGCGCCGACGCCGCTGCGCTGCCGCTGTCCCGCCGCGGGACTGCACGTGCGCAACTTCTCTCCAGCTGCAGCGCTCTGTTCCCGAGGCCGGCGCTCGGGCCACAAGGACCGCATCGCCATGGGGCAAGCACCGCTGGAAAGCTTGAAAATTCCTCTTCAAGACGATCACAATCAGTCTCATCTATCTTTAACGGCCTTGGGCGGCCGCGGCTAGGGTTCGAAATTTTCATGAAAAATATGAAAGGGAAAAATTTCCATGAAATTTTTCAAATTTTTCAGAAAATAATGGAAAAATATGAAAAATATACCTACTGACTCAGTTTTGTCTTAAAAACCTGTTTTTTACCTCTATTTGTTAATTTTGTGTTATTTCCGGTACGGTTTCTCCAAGTATCATTAAATGGAGTAACCCCACGACCGTGACACCGCGACACATTTAAATTTGCGCGCGACTGTTGACGATTCAGACTCTGAGTTATTTAATGATCAAGAAATAGACTGTGATTTGTCATCCGAGTACTCAATATCTGAATTAGAAAGTGATTCCGATCAGATCATATCTGAATCAGAAGGTGATTCTGATGAAGACATACCCTTAGTATTTTATAGTAAATAGTTTCTACCTGTTCCTGAGAAGTGATATCTACACCTAGTCCTCAAGAGTTTTTTTTTTGTTGTTAAAGAGGAAACATAAAGTTTATTTTTTATCTATCATGTCTATTTCCATTTGAAATTATACCAACTCTTATTGCATACAACACTAAACTCATTTGATTATTATTTTTTTTTTACAGAAACAGTCAAAATCAATATAATACGGACAAAATTCACTTTTTCATTTTTTTCCATTGAAAAAAATTGCTGTGAAAAATTTCCGAAAAGTATGAAATTTTTCCCATATTTTTCCGTGAAATTTTTCAGGCCTCGAACCCTAGCCGCGGCGTGCAAGGGAGGCCGAGCGGGCCGGGCCGGGCCGGCGAGGATCGAATCATGGTCAGTACTTTTAGGAACGTTTGGCACGCGCCCACACCGAGGCCGCGCGGCCGCGCCAAACGGCTTACAGAGATGAAAACTGCCGAATTTCTACTTTCTGTACATGTAAGGGTTAAAGGTATTTGAGGAGGCAAAGGCTTTGAAAACAAACGTTTTAGTTTGGCCGTCCGGCTGACGCGCTGCAGGGTGGTCGAGCCTTGTCCTCGTCACCTCGCCGCTCCGCCTCGCGAGCGAGTCAAGGAACTTCATCCCTGTAAGCCGTTCGGTGGGGCCTTGGGGTAAGCGCTGACAAAAAGTACCTAAAGGGACTGATGTTGACTCGCTCGCCGACAGCAGCTTCCAAATATCAGAAGAAAAATGAACACATCGATTTTACTTTCCTCCACTGAGATTTATATTCCATACTCCCCATTACACCAGTTTGGTTTCCAAAGAAAGAATTTTTACTTCTGATTCCATCCATACCACATTCAAAGCTGTTGGCTAAAGCAAAGTTACAGATTCTCAAATCTAATAAAAGCATTTTAAGTTCACAAACAAAGGCACTTTTGCAGACATTTTGGTTTACTGACTGACTCACTCTTGTCAAATATATTTTTAAGTTGCATGAACAAACTCGGAATCAAAAGACCTTTCTTTTGGTTGTAAAAACATAAATTAATGCTCAAGAATTCTTTTTCTCTTGGTCTAAAGTTCAAACAATTTTTAAATATTATCGGGAGCAAAGCACTATATGACTTTTCCTGCTCTGAGATTTAGATGCCATAATCCCCCTGACTACATTTTGCATTCTTATGAAAGACATTCCGATCCTGATTCTATTCATACTTGTTTCATAGCTGTTGGACCTAGGAAAGTCTAACACACCTTAAATTTTATAAAGGTATTTTTAGCCTATTCATATTGACACTTTTTTCAGATATTTTGGATCACTGACAGGTTTAGTTTTGTCCAAATGATTGAGAGAGCAGCATGGATAAAGTCTGAACTAAAACACTTTTCTTCTTGTATCGTTAACACTTATGAAGAGTTTAGGTTTAGGTCGAAGTTGTCAAGTATAAACAGTAGTTTCCGTCAACATTTACATTGGTATTTGAAAGTTCATGTGGTGTATGAAGGCTTGAGCCACTGCTAACATCTTCCACATTTGAATGCTATGATCTGACTTGTTGGCTTTGTTTTGATTGAATCTGTGGAGAAAAGGCACATACATTAATGGCGCAAGTGAAAAATATAAGGTTAACCCCTTGTTGGTAAACAAAACAAAAAATTACCTTTCGCCTGATAGCTGTGGTGCTCGATATTATAGATTTAAAAATCCTGTTGAAAGTCAGATGATGCTGGGCAGTCCAAACAGCTGTAGTTTCACATAATACATTCACCTGGAAACACATAACAGCAAGTAAAAACTCAGTACTGTTTCAACATTGTTTTCAGTAAGAGTAAACACGGTTGATGCACCAAAAGAAATTGAACTGTGCTGTGAAGAGTTTTGAGAAGCTTGAAACTCAGCTACTGAAAATAAAGCAATGAAACTGAGTGATTTTTTTAGTAAATAGAATGTCACAATAATCTAGCAAAAGAATAAGATTTCTATCGGGAGCAGAAAGCAAAGATAGCTGTCACTCTGAAAATAAAAGTTGAAGCCCAAACAGTGAAAAATTAGAGGCTTTTGGACTTAGAGGAGTGTTGTAAGTAAAATCACAGCTTGTTTATTAAGATTTCTAGGGTTAAGTTCAGCGTCACCAATCTTAGCCAAACAAGAGCAGTTTGAGGGAAGAGAAAAATCATATCCCCACACAAGCTCGAGAGACTTACACAGCCAAAGTGTAGAATGAAGAGCCGGATAACCTATGCATTACACTTCTGTTTGGAAACTGAAAGCTGGAATAATACCACTATACTTTATGACTTCAGTACAGCTTTTCCACCGGCACAAGCAGACAACAAAACTGTCGCTAGTTGCATAACTCAATTTCTCATATCCCCTCCAAACTGTTGAGATGCACTTGTTATGAGAAATTTTGCGAACAGTTTTTCATGAGGCCCTAGGATCACGGATATAGCTTCTGCCTTCTGCTTTGGCTCTACGCCTTGCTGTCCTTGTGAAATTAAATGCAAAGAAATAAACAAACAAACATAGCGCTGTAGCTGGATTTTGTAGTGTGCTGTTCGTGTTGTTTTTTTGAAAAGGAAAGCTGCAGTGTTTTTGTCTAGTTCTGTTGAATAGCAGTGATTGCTTCTAAAAGTCACCAAGAATTTGTTTCACTCCCCAATCGTGTGATGCCCGAGAGGTAATTCTGTTTACTTTGGTGTAGTGCATTGCCTTCAGGTGAGCAGACAGGGAGTCAGCCAAGGTTAATAGGAGAATCCAGTCTGGCTTACAGCCCTCCAAGTAATGTTTGCTTTATTACCAAGTCACTTATGGTTGAGGTTGTTTGGACTGATAAGAACTTGTGAAACACAGGGTTTTTGTGGATCTCATGGTTTTCATAATTACCTCAAAATGTCATTGATAAATCTGAGCAAATCCATATCCAATGTGGTACAATAGAGTAGTACTGTACTGATACAGAATTTCAAACTAATATTGAATGCTCCTTTTTTGTGTTTTTTTGATAGTGTTTCTTCGCTCCTTCATATTACAATTCTTAATATTTCCTAAGATCAGTGCTGCGATTTAACTCCACTGCAGCATGTATGAGATTTGATGAAAGCTATACACCTGTTCTTTTTTAAACGGCTTTTCTTCATACATTATATTCAATCCTCCCCACTTAAATAGTTTGAATTTAATAAGTGAAATATTACGGTGGAAGTCCGTTTAACAACTGTACGCTTTCCGTAGTAATCCGTACCTGAAGTCTTCCGTAAACTCTCCGTTATTTCTCTGGAATTTTTTACAGTGCACAAAAACCCTGTATGTAGGTAACCTGAAGCGCCCCTGTCGGTCAGACCTTATACACCCCTGGCCGGGGCTTTTGCGACAATAGAGAAATTCAAAGTCGCACTAGAGGCGACTTTCACGGCCAGCACAGGCTATCAACTTACCTGTTTAATGTGGAAGAGGCAGCCTGAAATGACTGCGTCCGAAAAAACCTCTGCCACTGCCAGAAAAAGGGCTTTTTCGTAATCGCACATGACGAATTGTGGTGAGAAACCAGGGACGGCTTCCACGACCTTTCTGAGCTCCATGACATAAGCCTCTTTTGTCTTTCTAGACATGATTATGCTGACAGCTGGTACCACCTGAAGACAGGCCAACGACAACGTAATTTCAATGTTGTTTTAGGGGCGCGAGCGGCAAAGCGTCCCCTAGCCTTGAGACGGGACTTTCTACCTGCAGATAATGATGATTCCTTGTGGGATGAAATTAGGAATAGGAAACAGGGGCCAGTTGAGCCAGTGGGTTTCTATCGAGGGGGTATGCACTTGCGTAATAGTCGGGTCACACGTCCAGTAATAGAGGTGTAATAATCGCGTAATACACGTAATACTTCGTAATACATGTATTACACGTAATGCCTGCGTAATAGACGTAATGGCCGCGTAATAGTGCGTAATATTCACGTAATATCGGCGTAATATTGCGTAATATCCACGTAATATCGGCGTAATAGTGCGTAATATCCGAGCAATAGCCGCGTACACTATGAGAAAAACCGTACCTCATACAACTAAACAACGGTTTTGAATTTACGGTTTACGGTTTTCGTTGCCGTACATAACTAATTTACCCTATACCGGGTACAATTTTAGTTCAATATTTTATTGTACTTCGAAATAACGGTAAAAAATTGTAGTTAAATTGTAGTTTTTTCTAACAGTGTAATACCGTCTCCGACACGTCTCGATGACGGAGTATTTACGGATTTGTCTCTAACCCTCGCTCGACTGTTGTCCTTCCCCGTGAGGCAGTCGCAGAGGGGATGAGGGTAGGGGTAGTTTAGCCTAGCCCAAGCCAGAGTCGGTGGTACAACCAGCCACAGTGGTTTTTTGTTTAGAATTTTCTTTGGACTCTTTCAAGGAAAATTTCTTTCATTTAAAGGTGTAATGTTTTGCAAGTAACATTTTAGTCCATGCCGTACTCGCCATTTTGATAATAGATATATAGAATAGTTTGAGTCGGTATCAGTTTCACGTACGCCCACCGAGTACTTTCCTTAAAATGTGAATGATCCAGTTTGGGTGTTTGACTACGGAAACAAAAAGTGTGAGATTTAAATAAAACTGGTGCACGAATGTTTCGAAAATGGTCACAGAAAAAGATAAACAAGAACAGATAGAAACTGCTCCTCCAAACTTTTCTGCTATTCTAATGGTATTGGCAGTCACCCTACACCCAGAGAAATCTTTGCTAGGATCGACCGTACTATGCTTGGATCTCGCATACTTTCAGCTGAAATTTCCGCCAAGCATAGTACGGCTGATTTGCGCATTAATGCTTGTTCCAAGCATTGCCTACGAACAAAATAGGCACATAAGATAATTCTTGTTTTTAGCATAGGATAAGTGCCCTTCTTGCAGACGCCCCTTCCAGTCTGAGCATAGAATACATGCGTTTCTCGCATTTGTCCCTCTCAGTGTGAGCATAGAGGACGCTTTTTATTACCAACGGGTTTGGCCGTTTCTAGCGTTTAAAATGCCCGATCCCGGCTCTTTGTGCATCTAATTACGTGTATCCCAATACTGTATTATGCGTGGAGTGCTGGGATCCTTCTTTTTTTTTGTTGTAGATGACTAGGGGCTTCCCTTTCCGAAAGTCTTGTTTCAAATAAACAATTATATTTATAGTGTTGGTTTGGTAATAAAACATCAAAGAGAAACATGGTATATGATGTATTTCTTTTCATAAGTTATTTAGAAGTTTGATCACACATCTGTCAAAAAGTTGTGCAGAAATTCTTTCTGCATTCATATTTACACAAATTTATCTTCTTAAAACAAAACATAGGAATCGTACATACAGAAAAGAGTAACTAAAGTATGTGACGGCAGGTAACATAGTGTTTACTTTCCAGTACTCGAACAATGGAAGGCAGATAAGTGATCAGTTCACTAAGAGCTACAAAGCCCCATGTTACATTTGAAATATGAACTTGGTAAGCATGAACATGCTCATCAAAATGAACGGTTTTTAATTCCTTAACAATAAAATAAACAGAGGCGTCGACACCGGGGGGGGCCGCGGGGCAATGCCCCCCCCAACTTTTGGGCAGCAGGGGGCAGGGGGGGGCAACAAGGGTCAAAATAATAGATAAGAAGCCACTACATTTAACCTTAAAACTCATCTAAAATTGACCCTAAGCCAGAAAAGAACAGAAGTTCGGCTCTGGCTTCTCGCTCGCTTCGCTCGCGACATCCGATTATTCTTGTCCGCCTAGATGTTAGCACATATGACGAGTAACATGATGATGAATGTACTCTGTGAATATTTGAAGTCAATTTGACTCTGCAAATTCCGACTAATTCCTTAAAGTATTCTCGAAAAACTGCATTTTAATTAACACAAAAACTCATATTTTTTTCGCTCGCTTCGCTCGCGACACGCACGGAGCTTTACAGATATGGTTGGGTATTGTGTACTTTTCGAAGTTCGTTGAAAACGCTCTTTATCTTTCTAATTTTTCGGAAAATTCCATTAAAAAATTGAATTTACTCAATGTTATGCTTAAAACTTAGAAAGCACAAATTGCAAAAAATAACGGAAGCGTCAATGGCCCCTTGTAGATAGGCAACTTTCATAACATCCCTCGTTTTGCCCCCCCCTGAAAAATTGCCAGGTCGACGCCCCTGAAAATAAACATCCTTAGATTGGTCATTAACAAGTATAGAGTGGATAATGCCAAATACTGGAAATTCTTTATCAAGTGCTATAACTAGAACCATACCAACAGAATATTTAACAGAGTTAGTAGTCAACCACTTTACTCTACACCACGATCTCACAAAATCAGGTACAAGACCTCTAATTTCACAAAAGTTTTCAGAATTTTCGAGGGAGTTATACAAGTCTAATGTGGGATAGTCAAAATTCTGAACAAGACCAGATTGGGTTAAAAAACGAAAACACAGTTTTAACTGATGTTTGATACTTATAGACTTAGGCAAATTTGTTCTGTTGCAACTAACTTGTGCATACAATTTCCCTTCCCTATGTTTGGACTCAAACCTCATACACCATATTCTAATTAATGGCCCAAGAAGCCTAATGAGAAATGAATAGTGCAGCATGAAATGATGTTTTGGTTTCAAATGCTGTTGAAATAAATCAATGTACATTGTATGGTGCTTGGAAATAAAATTATCTAACAATTTAATTTCTACTAAGGAAACTGAAGGAGAGCACAAAATATCTAAAATGCTAAGCATTACTAAATAAAATTTCCAAACAGGGTTATCTTCTGGTACCATATCTCCAACTATCAAACCAAAATATCGCACTAAGAACAACATTTCTGAAGCCGAGAAATTTACAGCCTCATTGACAACTGATTCTTGTTGAATGATGGGGGGCCTGTTCCCATATTCACTGGAACCACACACAAAAGCTTGAACCCTGTCATTTAGAGTCTCATAATCAAAAAACTGTCGTCTAGTTAAATAATTGATGATAGAACACATGTCATATTTAAAGGCCCCCTCTAAAACATCATGCATAATATCAACACTCAAATTTTCAGTAACATGAAAAGTCTTTAGTCTATTGAACACACACTCCTCATTGACACCAGTCAAACTACCATCATTAACCAGAACATCAGCATAATTCTCCTTGTTACGTAATAATGACAAATCTGAAACAACTTGCTTTCTCACAACAGTCTTGTTAGCTCTACAAATTCGACAAGGAAAATTTGCACAAAAACCTTCCATAAACCCAAGTATTCCATGGAGACCCAAGTTGTCACCCAGTATTAAAGTCAAAGCAAAATAAATTTGAAAAACACCACTTGATGTTACGACAATGACACCTTCAGTTTCAAGAAGTTTTAAAATATTAAGCAGTGGACGAAAAACTGAATCGTTTCCTACATATCTATCACTACTGTGGAAAAGAAGAGCTAAAAACTTATTCTTCAGAGCACCCTGAAACTGTGGAGGTAAACAGGAAATTTCCAAGTAAGCAGCTCCCAGCTTGTGTACACCAGCATGACTCCCAAGAGCATTATCTGGCTCATAGTCATCAAAGTTTAAGGAAACAGGGAATACAATTTTATCACCAAACATTGGTTTGATCTTTTTCCTCCATAAGTCACCTTGAACAACATTTTCTAAAATATTAACTTCTGATGATAACAAGTCCATGTAAGACAAAATATGAGGTAACACCCCATTTATTTCCAAAAAACCTTTTAAAACAAGGTCAATAGGAATAAACTGTCCAGTCAACATTTCAGGATTAATAACAACATTGTCAACAATTTCAGATGGATTTGAAATTTCTCGTTCATTACTGAAAGTATTAATATCGTAAGACTTGGGAGCAATATATGCTCCACACTCAGTAAAAGCCGAGGGGTACCTCACTTCGTCCAATCAGTGTACGGGGCTAAAAATAATCATTTTCCAGTCACTTTCCAATCACTCCAATCACTTTCCAATCACTTTCCAATCACTTTCCAATCACTTTCCAATCACTTCAATCATTTCCAATCAATCCAGTCATCTCCAGTCAATCCAGTAATCTCCAGTCAATCCAGTCATCTCAAGTCATTTTCAGTCGCTCTCCCGTCACTCAAATCGTTTCCAATCGTACCCCAGTCATTGTCCAATAATTTCCAATTATTGTCCAATCATTTCCAATCATTTCCAATCATCCTCCAGTCATAACCCGATCACTTCTATTCTCACAACCCAGACAAATATTCCCACATGTCCCACATGATTGTTGTGAGTGTTGTTTCCTGTGGGATAATTTGAAATTCCACATAATTTTTTTTTAAACAAGAATTTCCCACAGGGCTTTAAAGATCCCTCATGAAATTATGTCCCACAGGTGGCACTTAGACCATTTTTGGATTATCTGTATTTTAGATCTTTGTCGCCCCTCCAACGTGTTTCTTTTACCAGGCGCCGTAGCGTAGATGGCAAAGAGGCGAGGTAGTAGTCAGAAAGTTACAGGTCCGAATCCTGACACTTTTTGACATTTTTTCTAAACCAAAATACCCGCAAAACTTTGTGAACGGGTACCTCAACAGTTTTAGAACGTTTTAAAGCGTATTTCAATAATTTTTGACACTAGAAAAATTCACTTTTTCTCTGTGGGACTTGGATCCTGCGTGGGAAAAAGTCTTCCTGTGGGAACATTGTCCCACGACAAAAACCTACAGGAACCTGCGGGAAGTGGCTTCCTGTGGGATGCTATGAGGGAATTTTAGTCTGGGAACGAATATCTTTTAGTCATTTAAAATGATTCAATCACGTACACCAGTTTTCGTGACTTACTTGCGCGTTTGCGGAGCTTTACGTTACTCACATGCTTTTTATCTTGACGATGATGATATCAGGCCACTGCCGGATAGAGTGGCACTTGCGGCCTAACGCATCTTTAGACTTTCATCTTTAACTTCCTTTTAGCCGAGGGGCCCACAACTCCGAAAAATTTTGTACACCTGATATCCGGATTTCAAAGATTTCACAATATTTTAGGTGATTTCAACGGATTTCAAAGATTTCAAGTGAATTCACTGATTTCGCGAGATTTCACATGATTTCAAGTGATTTCCATTGATTTCACAGGATTTCCATTGATTTCAGTTAAATGTCTACCGAATTCATATGATTTCCATTGATTTCGTGAGATTTCCAACGAATTCAAGTATTTTTGGGACGACCTCAGAAAATACACGCACAGCTGATCCAAATTATTCTCTCAATTACATGATTAAATAGGATTTTTAGTAAATTATTGTGAATTATTTCGATTTATTCCAAATTATTGGAAATTAACTCGCAACTGCGCAAAATAATCATAATTACTTTCAATTAATTTTTTAAAAAATTCAGAAGTAAATTTTGCTCTGCAATTGAAAGGGTGGCGTGAAAACATGGAAAATTTTTGCGGCAGTAAACCTCCCGAAGGAGGTTGCGGTTCCCGCCAGGCACAGGGCTTTTACCCCCTGTGGCAGCCAACTGCTTCGGTGTTCCATGGGAACCGGCGCTTTGCTGACTGCGATCCTATCGCGCAATTCGACAGATTTGATCCCCGTACCACCATTGGACTACCCCTAGAGGTACGAGCGGTGTCAAGAGCGTTAGACTTCCTGATCCCAGTTTCAGAGGTCTTACCTCAGAGGGGTACGCGGGATTCGAACCCACAACCCCGAGTGCCGACACGTAGCCAGAACAGGAAGCGACCCAACGCCCAGAGCCACCGAGCCAACGGCGGTGAGACGTGTTTAATTTCTACTTGACCTGCCCTGGAGCAGCTGCCAAAGGAAATCCCAAGCGCGAAAAACACTTTCCCGAGTGGGAGTCGAACTTCGGACCACTCGGTTCGGTGTTGCGCGCTCTACCAACTGAGCCACGACGCCGCGATGACTGTACACTGCGACGGGTTCGAGCCGTATTTGCCGCATATCCTGCAGCCTCCAGCCAGGAGGACAGGGCAAATACAACTCGAACCCGTCGCAGTTGGTAGAGCGCGCAACACCGAACCGAGTGGTCCGAAGTTCGACTCCCACTCGGGAAAGTGGTTTTCGCGCTTGGGATTTCCTTTGGCAGCTGCTCCAGGGCAGGTCAAGTAGAAATTAAACACGTCTCACCGCCGTTGGCTCGGTGGCTCTGGGCGTTGGGTCGCTTCCTGTTCTGGCTACGTGTCGGCACTCGGGGTTGTGGGTTCGAATCCCGCGTACCCCTCTGAGGTAAGACCTCTGAAACTGGGATCAGGAAGTCTAACGCTCTTGACACCGCTCGTACCTCTAGGGGTTAGTCCAATGGTGGTACGGGGATCAAATCTGTCGAATTGCGCGATAGGATCGCAGTCAGCAAAGCGCCGGTTCCCATGGAACACCGAAGCAGTTGGCTGCCACAGGGGGTAAAAGCCCTGTGCCTGGCGGGAACCGCAACCTCCTTCGGGAGGTTTACTGCCGCAAAAATTTTCCATGTTTTCACGCCACCCTTTCAATTGCAGAGCAAAATTTACTTCTGAATTTTTTAAAAAATTAATTGAAGTAATTATGATTATTTTGCGCAGTTGCGAGTTAATTTCCAATAATTTGGAATAAATCGAAATAATTCACAATAATTTACTAAAAATCCTATTTAATCATGTAATTGAGAGAATAATTTGGATCAGCTGTGCGTGTATTTTCTGGTGAATCCCCGTGTTTTTTGCACGATTTTGAGAATTTAACTTCAACTGTGTAGTAACAAGGAGGTATTTTAAAGAATCTTAGTCGTCTAGCACTTTCACTATGTTTTATTGCTCCAGTTAATAAAATAATATTCCCTCATAAACCAGATTTGTGGAAGTGGATTTGCGTAGGACTATTATTTATACCTCCAATGGCAAAAATTTAAACAAAAAGAAATTGTTTATACATTGAGTACTTTTATTGAAATGGCACTAAGCTTTAAGAATAAATAGGAATCTCAATCTGTTATGAAAGTATCTAAAAATCTTAAAATATCTCGAATTCTCCGAACAGCTGTTAGTGCACATCGCCCCCCTCCTCTCCCCACACCGATTTGAGTTTGAGTGAGTTTCCCGAGACGCTTTTTAAATGTGATTTCATGTGAATTCAATGTGATTTCATGTGAATTCAAAGTGATTTCAACAGATTTCAAGTGATTTCAACGGACTTCGTGTGAATTCAAGAGAATTCAACTGGTTTCAAAGATTTCACTGATTTCAAAGAGATTTCAATATGATTTCCAAAGATTTCGGTGGCCTTGTACACCTGAATTCCAGAGTTGTGGGCCCCTCGCTTTTAGCTTAATACTTCATGGTACTCCAAATAACACTCTAATCAAATTTTAGTCTGTAATGCAACCCGTTTAGAAATGAAAAGCTCCAAACTTGTTCCCATTCTGTTCCGAAACAGCCCGGCCGGCTCGGACAAGTCCGTGGTTGGTCCGTGTGCCCTACGGACCTGGTCTGGCTTCTGCCCTTCGTCGGACTGCCTGGCGGCGGACTTGTCCGAACCGAGTTCCAGGACCGCAGCCTTCATCGGACTAAGTCCGTTGGAAGTTCCGGACCGGGCAGGAGTCCGATTTGTGTACCATCAAAGTACACAGCCAGAAATCACAAATGCTTTCTTTAGAGAAAAAAATTTAACGAATGCGAGGTGGGGGCGAACTATGTACTCTAGCACTGCAACGCAGACGCGACATACCGAAATTCGCGGGGAGGTAATACGACGCGGGTAAGTGTGGTAGGGGATAGAAGCCGACGCGCACCTCGAGGATCTCATCATCAGAAGCTTGTCACAGTCGTCACGCTTCAAAAACAGCTGAAAATTTTATGGCATCGTTACGCTTTTCGATAAGTGTCTAATATGTTTATCGCGCAGTGTGTAGTGTGTCACTCACACCACAGGGTGTCGGTTGCTGACACTCCCGTTTAAAAACAAATTGTTCCTGAATCCGTCCGCCAGCGGTCCGAATGACCCCCAGAGGCTCCGGGCTGTCCCGTAGAGAGTCCGTACGCCTTCGGGGTCTTCCGTATTTAGTCCGGCCTGTTGTGCCCCCAGCGGCAGCATTTGAAAGGCGCCCCGCTTCGCGCCACCGGACAAGGCACCGCGCATAGGTCGAGACTATAATCGCTGACTAAGGGATTCACCCCGCCTATGCGTCCAGCCGCAGGTCTAGGCCGGAAGGGCCGAGGCGCGGGACCGAGTAGCCAGTCGCCCAGAGAGCGCGGGTAGGTGTGGAGTAACATTGTAGAGCGGAATACAGTCCCCAATATAGTAGTGAATAATTTACCCAATCAGTACTCTTTACTTGATACCGAACCCGTAACATCACAACCACAACATTGGTGCATCGGCCGGAGTCAAGTTTGGAGTTCTGATCGGGTTTTTTTCCCCGGTTTCTCTTCGGTTTGAGCAACACGTGTTCGATCCCCGCAAGTGTTGGTTTTGAAATCAGTGAAATTTTGGACAATCGGCGGCTTGATTCCAAAAATATAGTGAACTAAAAATCGATATAATCGTGTGAAGGACTGTGAAAATTTAACTGGTGAAAAATAGTGAAGGATTAACGAGAGAACTTTGGATTACCGAGAGCAGGAGAAACGTGGGACCTCGTGGAAAGGTAGGTACATCAGCTCCACCAGTGCCTACGCTTTGCTTTGCCCCATGACACGTCAAAAATAATGTACAGTGACCCGTTAGAAACAATAATAGATTTTTTTCCAAAACCATCAGATGGACCGGCAATTGTAATAGGGAACGCAAAAAATTGGGAAAGGGCAGACGCGAAGTCCATTTCCGAACAATTGATTAATGCAGCAGCTTCACTTCCTTTAGCTATAATTCCTGAAATAACAACTGGGCTTAAAATACCGGAGTATCCAAAAATATTAAGAACAGAAGTACGGAAATCGTGTGATCTCCCTAACATTTTAATATTGGCAAGGGAAGGCGAAATTCAGAATTATAAATATAGCGATTGCTTGTTATCAATTAATAAATTTATTTCATTCTTATTAAAACTAAAAAAAGAAACAGGTGAAACTAAAATTCTAGAAAATATAGAAACCCTTTTACTGTGCACAGCTTTAGCAGTTAGATACAGGGAAGAAAACAAACACAAAATGAGTGCTTTCAAAAACTTACCTCTGTCCCTTCAACCCACAGTACCCCCATTCGATGAGTATGCTGTTAAAACCTGGTTCCAGAAATTTAAGGAAACTTATGAAAGGTATGGTGTTGACGAAAAAGACCTACATTCCTTGTTGGAAAATTTTCTCCCTCCGTTTACCAGGGGTATGCATGACGATCTGAAAAGTAAAGCATGGAAAGATTATGTAGAAATAATGGCGGACGCCTTCCAGTCAGACAACTCCATGACTGCAGTTTTAGACAGGCTGGGTAAAATGGCACAGAAATCAGGTGAAACTTATAAGGCTTTTGCACACAGAGTGTATAATGAATCAAGGCGAGCTAACCCTCCCTTACCAGAGGAAGAGGTCACAAGAATTATGTTAAAAATTCTACCACCTTCTGTAGCCACTTTAATGATTGGTAAAAATTGTAAGACAGTGGCTGATTTTATAAATCAATTAGAACGAAGTATTATAGAAAGAAATATAGTCAGTAATGCATCAGAAAACGCTGCATCAGCAAATGCAGTAAGTCTTAATGAAATAACTGACATGTTTGGGAAATTGCTTAAAAAGCAGGAAAATACAGAAAACAAAATTTTGGCACTGTTAAATGGAAAAGAGGGAACTGATAAGGAGGATGAGGAAAAGGAAGAGGATATAGAGACAAAAATCAGTAAAGGGATTTATCTTGCTCTTGGAAATTACAACAAAAGAGGAGGATTTCATAATGGAGGGGGTCGGGGAGGCTACGTAAGAGGAAACGCCTCTTACCGGGGAAGATTTTTCTACCCTCAAGCGAACAACTCTAACAGGCAACCTCAATACAATCAAAATTTCAACAATGGGCAGCAAAATAGACAAACTTTTGGAGTTAGGGGGAAAAATAATTATTACGATAGGAAAAATTCTGTCTACGGCCCACGTGGAGGAGGCTACCAAAATTCTAAAAGTTTCAATAGAAATGGTAGTCAAGGTGACAGACCATCAAAGCGCTGCTTTCGCTGTGGGGGGTATGACCACTTCATTGCAGCATGTAATCTGAATGAAAATTTTCAGAAGTAAGTCAACAGCAAAATAAAGAAACAACTCTGGAAAACAATAATTTTAAGGAAATTAATGTTAATAGAAATAATTTTGAATTAGTAGAGATGCCTAAAGATGGCTCATGTTTCTACCATGCTCTGTCCTTCGGGCTGTATGGTACAACTAAATGGGCAGACTTACTTAGGCAAAATATTGCTGATCACATTAAGTTCAATTGGGATAATTATAAGAATTTCATTTTTGATAGTGATAAGTCTAGATATTATAAGTTGCATGCTAGAAGTGAGGAAATGGCAACGGGTGTTCAGATGCAAGCAGCAGCTGATGCCCTTCAAATAGCCATAAGAATAAAGAAAGGTACTGAAATGATTGATTTAAAAAATAGTTCTGGTAGAACTAATAAGGTAGTATGGATGCTGTTCAGAGGTCCGATAGACTCGGGACATTTTGACGCACTAATACCAAAAGAGACTTTAGGTGCATTATTAAAAGAAAATACTGGTAATTCAGTTGGGGGGCGGAACGCGGACCATCGTCTCCCTGCTGTGGCAGAGCAGGGAGCCGTGGGAACGCAAGAGCAGGCGGCCGTGCGCGAGAAGGCGGCCGGGCGAGAGGGCGTTAGCCGCTCGCCGGCCGGCAGTGAGAGACACATGACACCGAATACTACCGCAGCAGGCGCGGTCGGCGCGGCCAACTCGCGAGCAATCAGGGACCGACCAAAAATGACGCGCGAGGGACCGTCATTCGGCGAGCGCGTAAAAACCGGCAGAGTCCGCTTTGAAGAACAAATGAAGAAAACAGCTAACCCTCAGGTAAGTAAGATGAATTTTCAACTAACCGATATAATGCAGCAGGTAGACTGTGCCGCTCATCAACCCCATGGACCAGAACTGCTCTTCGATTTTGAAATGTTTAAGAAAGAAGATCACTTTCCAGTGAAAGTAAAGGTAAATGGGGTAAAACTAATAGGTTTCATAGACACAAATGCACCTATTTCTGTTCTGTCAGATGAGAACTCAGTATTCATCCAAAAATGTGAGATAGAAAAGGGTAGAATACTTATGAAAGGGGAAACCCTACCAATATCTGGAATTTTTAACCCAGAAATAGAATTGTCCAATAAAGTGAAAACTACTTTGCCTGTATTCACTACTGCTCGAGAACTAGGAGTAGACTTAATTTTAGGTCAAAATTTTCTGAAAATATTTCAAGGAGAATATGCTCCTTCTGATAATGCATATTTTTTTAAACAAAATGGGTCTATTTTAATTAAACACCCTGTGCAAAATTTAAAGCGAAGAGAATGGGAATTTCTAATTTTAAATATATCTCAAGAAAGAATTGGCAAACTGTTCAAAATAAATATTCAAATAGATGGGTTAGACTTAATAGCAGCAATCGATTCAGGGGCAGTTAAAACAATCATGAATACTGATTTCTGTACTGACAAACACGCCTTAGAACCAGCAAAAATCAAACTGCGTACAGCAAACAACACTGAACTCAAAGTAGATGGAATCTATAGGCCAGTATTAAAAATTGAAAATGCAATCATGAATCACCCAATTATTTGTGCAAATTTACCAACAACAATTGACATATTGATTGGTAATGACTTCCTAGAAAAATACAACGCTAATATTTCTTATGAAAAAAATACAGCTTCATTTAAAATAAATGGAACAACAGTCACAACTAAAAGAATGCATGAGAATTGTGAAAAAGGGAATAAAGCTAGAAATTTTGAAAATGACAACTATGAAAGAGTTGATAGAGAACAGAGAGACTTACCCCTGTACAGCGTGGAAGATGTTATAATTCCCCCGGAGTCTTATGGTATGGTTAAGTCAGAAATTGAACCTAACATCCTACCTGCAATACTAACTCCAGAGTTAATAATGGAAAATCCTCAAGTAACTAGTATCGAGTGTTTTCTGTTGGATGAACTGCTAATTCCAATATTCAATTGCACTTCTGAACCATTTTTCATAAGTACAGGTACCAGACTTGGATTTGTGGAACCTGACAATCAAAACATTGCTTCGAATAAAATCGTAGAAACAAATTTGGCTGAAATTTCTTATGCCACCAACAACAATTTCATAAAAATTGACGAAATTCATTTTGAAAATTTAGAATGCAACTTAATTGATAAAGGACAAGTAACTTCATTACCATCGCTTGATAATGCAGACCTAACAGAACAGCAAAAGAGTGAAGTTAGGACTCTCTGTGAGAATTATTCTGATGTGTTCAGTGAGGCGATGAAGCCCAATGCAACTATTCCGGATGTAGTGGGTCACCTAGAAAAGAAAAATGATGCATCAATATTCCGTCGTCAATGGCCATTAAGTGCAAAACAAAAATTAATAGCAAAGGAAGAAATAGGAAAATTCTTAAAATTAGGAATAGTAGAGGAGGGCCCAACGCTTGTAAATTTACCATTCTTTGTTATTGAGAAAAGGGATTCAACAAAGGAAAACCCAAAAGGTAGACTTTTGTATGATTCACGGTTATTAAACAAAGCACTAGTAAAACCAGTGTACAAATCCTATACTATACAAGATGTTTTGTCGTACTGTTCAGACAAGGCCCTACTTTGTACTATGGATGTTGTAAATTATTTCTTTACTATTAAGATGTCAGAGGAATCTAGGTTGCTGCTGGGATTTACATTTGAAAATAAATCTCTCAGATGGGCCCGTTTGCCTCAAGGATGTTCTCACTCCCCAAAGATTGCCCAAATAGCAATGTCAATTGTGCTTCGTAACCTTCCAGCAATCTATTTCATGGATGACATTTTGATAGGAGGTACCAGCTATAAATCATTGTTAGCACTGTTTGAACAAACTTTAATCAGAATGCGGCGGAATAATCTCTGCCTTAACCCTAAGAAAGCTATTCTCTTCCAGAAGACTGTACCTGCACTTGGTTTAATTATTACTGCTGGCGAATGTGTCAAACCTGACCCTAAGAGGTTCAAACCACTTTTAGCTCTTAAAAACCCTAAGAATTGTGCACAACTGAAATCAGTTATCTGTTTCTTTTCCTACCATAGAAGGTACTTAAAAGATTTTGGAGCTAGAATGCAAAAGTACCATGATATGACCAATGAGAAAATACCATTTAAATGGACGGAAGACGATGCTTTGGAAATAGAAAATATGTACAATTACCTGTTAAATAATGCAGTGCTTGCACTTTTCGATGAAACTCTACCAACTAAACTTCATGTAGATGCCAGTAATGTAAGTGTTGGGGCAATGTTGACTCAGAAGCGTAGAAATAAATTCTTAACAATTGGTTATTTCTCTGCTCCTATACTGAAATCAAAATTAACTTGGTCAAGTTTCCATAAAGAATGTTTAGGTTTATACCAAAGTGTCAAATACTTTGAAAATGAACTTAGATTGTTAGAAAAGTTTACAGTGGTAAGTGACTGTACAAGTCTCAAATACTTACTTGCCACAGATTCCCCAAGAGCACCATTAGATAAGTTCATTAGTTACCTCTCACAATTTGAATTTGATTTCGAGTTTGTACCAAGTGAGAAAAATAAAATTCCTGATTCTTTGTCCCGTCTGGACCCTCCTTCAGAAAATGACCCTTCAATTCAAATTCCAGACCATCTTGTAACAAAATTAAATGTTTCGCCTGTAGCCACAGCAGAAGATAAATTAATTAATAATAGAAAATCAGAAATAAACAATGATGAATTGCCTATTTTTACCTTACCTGATGCTGTAAATGGAAATGTAGATTTGTTTGTGAACGATTGGGCACCTATAACCTCATTTCGAGGCCCTTTCGAATTTCTTTCCAATTTTTATCCAGTAAAAATCTTCCACAAGGCCAAAGACTGGCCGTCGGTAGAACATGCGTTCCAGGCAGAAAAAGCAGTACATCTTTCAGATCAAGAAATGATTAGGAAAGCATGCACTCCAAAAGTAGCAAAATTTCTGGGGAAATGTGTAGAACTTAGGCCTGATTGGGAAGAAATAAAATTATCAGTAATGCTAGATCTATTGCTAAATAAATTTGCCGAAAATACTCAACTGGAATCGCAGCTATTGCAAACAGGGAATAGGCACATTGTTGAAGAAAATCTTTGGCATGATAACTTCTGGGGAGTTTGTGTTTGTGAATCACACAAAGGAAAGTTTGGCCAAAACATGTTGGGACGCCTCTTGTGTATGATTAGATCTTTTAAACAAAATAATTATGGCATTATGCCTAATTATGACGACAGGCAGAACATGATTCTAGGTGTAACGACACGGTCAAAAGCTAAAAACTTAGACGATGACTTAAATATACAATCGTCTTCTGAAACTAAAGACGATACTAGAAGTGCTGCTTCAAAAGGCAGCAGCGTACTCAAACAAGGCGGTATGGGCCGATCGGCAGACGGCAGAGACATAGCATTCAGGAGATCGCTCCCGGGTGAACAGGTGGCTACTTCGCCTGCAGTAGCAGACGATGAGAAAAACGTCAACGAAAGTCTGAACGACTGGAGAAAAATCTTGCTGGAGAAAAATCCAAACATCCCTATGATTACTAAGTTTTCTGGAGAAAACTATTTTCTTTCTCCTCTTTTCCCAAATAAAATAAAGTTAGATAACTGTGAATATCTGTCGCTGCAAGACGCATTAGAATCAAAAAGATTGTTCACACCACTAGAGCTTTCAAGTAAAAAATCAAATCCCCTCATTACTAATCTAAGGTTAAAATCAAATCCCAACGAAATTGAAAAGGAAGAACAATACCTTGAAAATTGCCTCAAGGAGAAGTTTCAAGACCCAGAACTAAAAGAAAAATTGCTTGTGACCGACAATAAATTATTGATCTTTGAAAACACATTATGCCAAAATGAATTAGGCGTTTGTGTTTGTGACTCATGCACTCATAATAATGTAGACTGTAAAAATAAGCTAGGATTAATGTTGATGTCAATTAGAAATAAGTTGCATAATGAAAAGCTTGAAAATGAACAAAGAGAGAATAAAATACCCAATTTAAAGAAATTTATCAAACTACAAAGAGGAGACAGTGATTGCTTAAAAATCCTACAAACGTTTGATGAAAATGGGTACCCAAAAAGCACAGCGGAAAGAGTAAAGAATATCCCTAAATACAAAATCAAAAATGGTCTATTAGTTACTAATACAAGTCCGCCGAGAACTGTTGTGCCTCAAAAGATTATTCCAACTATATTGGAGAATTTTCATGATATTGTGGGACATAGTGGGAAAAAAGTCCTGTCAATGGCATTACGAAAGTATTATTTCTTTAAAAACTTGGACGATAAGGTGGCAGAATATGTTAGGAGTTGTAGTAAGTGTCAAGAATACAAAACTAAAAATGTTAAGTTAGGAATGTTAGGAAGTAGAGTATCGGGTAATGTTTTCCAGAGTTTAGCTGTTGACTTTTGTTTCATAACTAGTAATAAGGCCAAGTACAAACAGTGCTTGGTAATAGCTGACAATTTTTCAAACTTAGTTCATTTGTACCCATGTGTGAAAGGTACACACTTAGAATTGCGGGATAGTCTGCAAAAATACTTCACTTTGTACGGTTTGCCAAGATATGTCCATATAGATGCTGGCGCTCAGAGCAAAGCAATTGAATTTAAGAATTTCCTAGAAAAATTAGGCATTAAATTAATCATTAGTCCAAGTTCAGCCCATTTTTCTAATGGCAGAGCGGAAAGCCAGATCAAACGACTGGTTTCTGCACTAAGGTTTTTAATTGACAATAAGCAGTCTAGACTTAAAATATGGCATACTTACCTTCCTTTAATACAATTCTACATGAACAATTGCCCACAAACTAAGACGGGTGGTTACAGTGCTAATGAAATTGTTTTTGGTAGGGATTTTGACACACCCATCACAATAAAATCAACATTACCACAAACAAGTTCCCTAAACAAGAGGATAGAGACACTAGAAATGATTCGGAGAGAAGTCAAATTAGCAAGGAACAAGGCACGTAAGATTTACAAACAGCATTACGATAAAGGAAGACGTAATACAGTCTTCAAAAAAGATGATTTGGTTTATGTACATTTCGAACGGAAAGCGTCCAAAGAAAATCCAGCAAAGTTCCAACCACGTTTCAGGTTAGGTAAAATAAGACGAAAATTGTCAAAATTGATGTATGTTGTTTCATTTAAGCGGCCCGGTGGAATTTCTTGGAAAAGAGTTTGTCACATAGCTCACATGGCAAGATCGTACGAACGCCCTTTTCATTTGAAGAAAGAAAGTGAGGAATTTTAATATGTTTCCCAGAAGAAATATAAAGCTCAAGCATAAGAGAGGAATTTCGTGAAATGAATTACTTAATTTTGAATTTTACTGAAACGATTAATGATACTTCAAGAGATAAGACGAAAATGTTAAAATAATTTTGAGTATTTAAACTTTAAATTGAACTTCAATGATGTTGAAACAATAATAAAAAAACATGTTAATGGAAAATTTTGATTGCTTTCTATGGAATAGTGACAATTACTTTCTAACTGTATTTTAGTTGAGAATTGAAGACTGAACCGGTACCTAATTAAGTTTTAGGGTAACTTTGTTGGGAGTTTTAATGTAATTGCCATTGGACTATAGAAAGCCTTTGACTGCGCAGTCATGAAATATATTTTGGTCATAGTAAATTGGCTTAAAGTGAAGTAGTATTTCAATCTATATGACGTAAAAAGATTAAGTTGCTGAAAATAATTGTGAAAAATGTAGTATCAGTTGACGTAACATGTTTATGATCTTTTGGGTTGAACTGGTTGGTCGCTCTTATACAAATTGTAATTGGTCGTGTAAACCCAAATGAAATAAACAACTACTAGATCAAAATGGTTGGTTGCTCTCTATAAATTGTACTTGACCATGAGAGATCAATAGAGATTTCTATGTTGTATTCCTCTCTTATGTTGCTCTTCGTCTGACCCGAGATTTTTTCTGATAGATATAATTGATTGAGGGGCTGCACCTTTGTAATGATTTAGTAACTTGAAGGAACTAAAGACACTGAATTCTCAGTGAGGAATAATAAAGGGAATTTCATTGACTGAAGCGACTGCAAGAATTTTACTTAGTAAAAATTTCCCCTAGGCTGCTTTCCGCTTTCGCTACTGCTTTCTATCGCTTTGGAGCTGGTGTGCCTCATAAATTCCTTTTGTTTCCATGAGTGTCTAATGTTTCTTTCTCTTTATCTTTTCAGAAAAGAATTTCCAAAAATGAAACTTATCCATATCACTGGTGACATTTTGGACAGCCCGACTTACATTCCGATAGCGCATTGTGTAAGCCTGGATGGCAGAATGGGAGCCGGCTTGGCGCGAACGCTTCAATTTAAATTCAACTTGCGAAATGATTTTCTTCGAGCAGAAAAATGTGTTGGATCGGTAGTCGCCCTCCGCAGAGGAGACCGATTCATCGTTAACATGATAACAAAAGAGCGATATTTTCACTTACCAACGGCCACTGATTTTGAAACCTCCTTGCAAAATGTCCGCAAATTCTTGATTTTCAATAACATTAGAGAACTAGCAGTGCCAGAGCTTGGAACTGGACTAGACAAACTAAATCTTGGTTTAGTAATCTCTCTCATTCAAAAAGTTTTTCAATATGATCCCGTAGTCATTTACATGCACCATTTAACTTAATCTAATCTTCCATATGTCTCCACACCTGACTGTTTTGCTCTCCTGTCGACGAATCTAATACAGAAATCTTTCCGCAGGTGTTCAATTGTACTTAATTTCGACGATCATGAAAATCTGGCATGTACTGTTAATTTTTGCGGCCCTGGTCCACTGGAACCAGGGACTTGATCCAGTGCCTATTTTAGAAAGTAAATCAACAAAAGTGTTGCTTGCTGACGCCTATGCTGTGACAGGCCTTAGAGAAATTGAAATTGTACTAAATCTACCGGGTTTTGACTTTCAAGGAAAAGAGCTAAAGCCAGAAAACTGTTCGGAATTTGCTACGTTCCAGTGGATCCAGGCTTGTACTTACGCAAACGAACTTTACGAAGTGTATAACGGCATTCTTAGCGAATTATCTAATATTGTTGAAATTGATAACGACTTAACCGAAACAAAAAGATCCAAACGCGACACGGAAGAAGTAGATGGGGCATGGCCGGGTCTAGGAAAATTCAAACAATGGTTGTCAGGCGTCGCGCTGTTAAAGGACGTGAATGTGGTTATTGATAGAGCGAATGATATTTCCCGTCAGCTAAATATCCACCGTGAAGCAGCAAAGTCGCAATATTTTTTTATTAATCAAAATTTCGAACAAATTAGAAAATTTGGACAACAACTTAACACTGCTTTGCAAAATCTCACTAGAACGGTAAACGAAATTCATGGTAAACTTTTTGATGACGAAAAACTGTCTAACTATATTGCCAGACGAACGAACATTAACCTACTGACGCAAGCACAAATACAAATACTCCAAACTCACCTATTTACACTCAGATCACTATTCGACAGCTGCCACGAACATCGACTGTCACATATCGCAGTGCCTCTACAGAAATTCAAGCAAATTCTTCAGGAAGAATCAAGAAAGTTGGAAAAAGAAAAACTGCGCTTGATTACCAGTAAAACGACATATTATTACAAGCTAAACACAACAAATTGTGCAATTTCTAACAATACACTTCATATTACTGTTAAATTGCCCATAGTGGAACAGGAAGCCAATGAAAATATCCTGAAAGTTTACCCAGTGAAATTCATCTACGACACAAAAACATGCCAATTATTCAAGAAAGAACTTACAGTGGCCTCTGATGGAACGAAATTCAGCATCGTGGATGAGAAAACAGCCTTCGGACACCCAGAAACGTTCCTCTTAGAAAGACACAACGGGGATCAAAACTTGGGGCCTTGCCTCGAAAGCCTGCTGCGAAGAGACACAACACCTGATCTCGTCAAGCTTTGTCCCCTACACTGCGAATCCCTCACAACAACATTCGTTGAGCTCGTCGAAGGCGGAAGGTTTTCAATCCTCAACCCATCTACAGATTATAATGTAGTGTGTGAAGGGAAGGTAAAACACAAGTTACCAAAGTTATACGCAGGCCGGTACGAGATGGAGATACCGTGCTTTTGTAATGTGCAAGAAGAAAATAATGGAGACAATATTTTGATCCGAGAAACACCATGCAACGAGAACAGAAGTAGAACACAAGTCATCTTGAATAAAAAGTGGGCTAACGCAGATTTCACACCGGAAGATCTATTCTACGAGGAGCCGCAAAAACTGCAAGATATCAAAATTGACGAAGCCGAATTGCTTATAGTAACACCAGCACCTCCACCGTCAGGTTCCTTCCTCGAAGACCTCCCGCACAGAACAGTCACAGGCATCAATTTCTCGTGGCTTACTGGATTAACAACGATGCTCACACTACTGGGAATTCACTACATACTGTGGAAGTTTAATCTTTACAAACCGCTATGGAAAGGATTAACCTGCCTCGTAAGTTCTCTGCCAGCTTGCTTCAGTCTCTGTTGCACAAAAACCGTCCAAGAAGAATCGGAAGAAACCGCAGATGATGGGAATGGGAAGCGTGGCAACGCTACACAACAAAGAAGAAGCAGAACAAGAAACATGAGAAGAAAACCAACCAAAGCTAGAAAAACCAAACCAAGCAGACGGACAACGGACACGACAAGAATAAATGACGCTACATACGACAACCCTCTATTTGCAGCTAAAAATTATTTAAACGACATAGCTAAACTAACAGAAAGAAATCCTTTAGAACAAACGGAGGATGATGAAACGGGAAACGAAACAACATAGCTATCAATGGCCACGTCATGACCCAAATATGATTAATGTTGTAAGAATTTGTACCTAATTAAAGCCTAATCTAGTACTAGGAGTGAAACTATTTACGTGTGTAATAATCATTTCAAAACGTCAGAACAAAATGTTCCGGTTTGATATCACTTGTATCAACTAATTATGTACAAGAGGGAAGTTGCCTTATTTTTGTGCCACAGAGGTCTACAATTGCTGTATCGAAATATTGTATTTTTTTAACATAGCCTTAATTGGAAACAGGGTTACGCACTTTTACGATTATGTAATTTCAAGAGTTAATCAGGTTATAGAATGTAAAAAAGAGAGGTGTAGGACCAAGCATGGTGGAGCGCCAATAGGGTCCAAACACTCGCATGGCCACCGCCGAGGACGCCAACAAGACCGTCGGCTGACCAACCCAAACGATGTACGCCAGGGGGCGTGTATCTCCTGTTCCGCCGTCAGCTGGTGACCCGTGCTTGCGTTAGGGGAAGAAACAAACTGATTCGTTGAAAACAGCAAAACAGAAAGAAGAGAAAAAAAAAAAAAAAAAACAGAACCATACTTCAATCGAAAAGACACGAAGACTAAATAAGTTCAAGAAAAGCCAGACCTCACTAGAAGATACCAAAATATGGCAAAATGAAGAAATTACTAACATAAAATGAAAATTTTATTAAGCACGGGTCCGAGCGGACAAGAGACACCGAGTCCGCTCAACCAGCCCTGCGAGGGAAGACCAGCCGTCACACCCTTAGTCGACTAGCGAGGATGGGTGTTGACAGGTAGCCGAGCTCAGAAGGTGTTAGGCGCGCTGAATCGGCTATACCACCTGGAAGGCGTGTGGCGCACCAGTGTCGGTACTGGCCCGTCACACCATTCTCACCAGGGATGAAGAATCAACCCCTGGGCAGCGTCGCAGTATGTGGCCGTGCGAAAAGAGGAAAAATGGCCCCACAGAAACTCCCACCGTGCGAGAAGATAGAATAAGAACATTTTAAAAGTTATTCATGTAATTGAATTTGTATACGACAACTTATTAAAGAATAGGAAAAGTAGGAAAGGAATGGAAGTACAGTGAAAGGAAGTATATAAGGAAAATGTAACAATTATAATAAGGTGAACTAGATTAAGCAATACTCCACACCACCCATAAAATATTGTAAAATTTCTTTCACTAAGTCCAAAAGAACTAAGATACCCCATAATTGTATGATTTGTAAACCCCAGATACTTAATAATTTCACTTATTTGGACTCAGGATAGAATTGTCGAGGGCAACAATTTTTTCATGAGCGGCGGATGTTGTGCCCCCAGCGGCAGCATTTGAAAGGCGCCCCGCTTCGCGCCACCGGACAAGGCACCGCGCATAGGTCGAGACTATAATCGCTGACTAAGGGATTCACCCCGCCTATGCGTCCAGCCGCAGGTCTAGGCCGGAAGGGCCGAGGCGCGGGACCGAGTAGCCAGTCGCCCAGAGAGCGCGGGTAGGTGTGGAGTAACATTGTAGAGCGGAATACAGTCCCCAATATAGTAGTGAATAATTTACCCAATCAGTACTCTTTACTTGATACCGAACCCGTAACATCACAACCACAACAGGCCGCGGGTATATGCTCCGGGGCCTTCGGACAGTCCGGTTTCAGTCCGGAGGTCCGGTCTTAGCCCGGAAAGGGTCCGTGGTCAGAGTTCGGTCTCCTTGCGGGCTTTTTTGCTCTTTACCCGCTTCGGTGGACTTGTGAACTTGACGATATGGAAATTTTGCTATACTTTGCAATTTTTTAAAAAAAACTTTTTTAAGGAAATGGGTCACCTCATTACAGTTGATAGCGCTTACAATGTGAGTGTCTTTGTTCACTGCTCGGTCGCACATGGGGGGAGGACACTCTAAATATCCGAGGACTATCACCGGACTTCTGTGTGCATATCTAATTAAACACATTTGGTATTATCAGTACCATGTTTTATTTGGTAAGACATTGTATCTGATCTAGTTATGAGCAGTCCGAAACTAGTTACAAATATTATTCTTAGATATTCAGAGTGCAGCAATGTCACATGTATGTCTAGGTACATTAGCGGTGGTAAAAATTTTACGAAGGGTACGGAGGGAAATGAACCCAACATCAAAACATCTGGTCGGAAATTCCGCGAGCTGTAAACAGTTGAAATGGCAGGAGGGCACCCGGCCACGCCTTCCGGGGCGCGCACTCCTCCTCACCGGGCCATCCCCGATCCGGGGTTGGCCGGGGCTGGCCCGGCGGGAGGGGCGCGCGACTTCGGGATGACCTGGACACGCTGGGGCACGTTTTCTATCACGTCCCAGTGGTCCAGTGGTCAACGTGGCGGGCTCGGAGTAAAGAATTACGGGTTCAACTCACCATCAGGTAAGGTAATTCTTCGTTAATTCAATACGAAATTACATGTGTCAATTAACTGTCATAAGTAAAGTGTAACGAAAGGTAATCGAGAGCAGTACAGGAAAGCAAGGAATCTCTGTTTTCTATTTTGAAAGAGGACTATACTAATGTATAGGAAAATTCCTTTACATTTATGGTGAGACCACCACACATAAATAGTACATTCCCTATACACATGTATTGGAAATTTCCTAAAGACGTAGATGTTAATTGCGCCACTGACATTTATAGGAAATTTACTATATTTTTTACAGTGTAAATCGGACTCGCCCCGGGGTGGGCCCGCAGCCCGGAACCCCGCGTTTAGCCCGTAGTTTGGCATTCGGACACACCCGCCAAGTTGCCGATTTGGGAACATTCTGGGTGTAACTCGGAGTAGTCCGCGGAACCTCTCCCGGACTAGACCCCCGCTCGGGCTGGCCGCGGATGAGGCTCATTTTTAACCGGGGCTGCTGCCCAAAACCGCATTCGTGTACGTCGCTTCGTTCGTCTGCTACAGAGCATGACGATTCGACGCTGGGGGCGAGTCGATAAAGAGGCGATCCGAAAGCTTGTCCTCTATTAAGTCAGCGTAGCTCAGTTGGTTAGAGCGTCAGCCAGAAAGGGTCAAGTCCGAGGGGTAGGGGATCGAATACTAGCATCCTTTGCCTTTTTCTCGGGCTTCCCTGTAGTGCTAGTCCGAAACAAGTCCGACGAGGCACCCTTGAAGGGCTTCGGACATGGTCCGAAAACTTGCTGATTTTACGTCATTTCGGTACAGTATCGGACAAGTCCGAAGTCTCAGTTTCGGACTGAGCCCGGCAACGGACGAATTCCGGAACTTCACATTTCTAAACGGGAAACCATCCCAGTCAATTGATATTATTTTATTATAATCCCTTCAATCATATTCCAATCAATTTCCAATCGCTCCAATCATATTCCAATCAATTTCCAATCGCTACAATCATATTCCAATCAATTTTCAATCGCTCCAATCGCATTTCAATCGCTCCAATCAAATTTTAATCACTCCAATCAAATTCCAATCACTCCAATCAAATTCCAATCACTCCAATCAAATTCCAATCACTCCAATCAAATTCCATCACTCCAATCAAATTCCATCACTCCCATCAAATTCCAATCAGTTACATTCTTTCAAATCTTTATCATTCATTCACGATCACACCCATTCATCGACAATCAAATCTGACTATAGTCAGTGTACATCCCTAAAGGGAGTGAGGTACCCCTCGGTAAAAGCCTTTATCCTCTTATGCTCAGTGTCTAAAAAATCGAATACAGTCATAAATGAGTCACACATTTTCAAAATATCTTTCATTTCATTAGAATTACAATTTAATAATGCAACTTGCACTTTACTTTTTAAAGTAGTCATACCTTCACAAATGAACTTTTTATGGCCATCAATAATAGTTTGAACAAGTGACCTAGTGACAGAATCTTGATGATAAAGACTAGCAATCCAAATGAGTGCAGATTTTGAGAGTTCAGCTTGAAATTGATCTGGCAATAATACTTGAGTTTTAACATCAGGAGCAGAAGTATTCTGAGATTCAAAACCTGAACTGGACTCAAAATTCAAACAAGAAGTAGATTCAAAACTTAAAACAGAACTAGACTCAACATCACTTAACTGATGATTTGATTTAACTGGCAGTTGACATGGATGTTTCGTTTCTAAATGATTTGTAAATGTTTCTCTATTGCTGAAAATGCGGGTACAGTCAGTTTGCTTGCACTCATAAGAGTCTAAAACACGATGGAAACAAATGAGGTGATCAATCAATAAGCTAGAAGATTCACACTGAACACTGCACACACAACAGATAAACATTCTGCAGAAGCTAATGTTGAGACCTTGTAACAGCTTGAAGACTAGTGCAAAATGTTGTAACAGCAGTAATGTTCACTTGCTTGGTAAGTGTTATCTTGTAAAAATACCTTTGAAAAAACTGCCAGATGTGCTCACTTTCAGGTGGATAATTGCAATTCAGAGCATAGAAAGTTTTGAAACACAAATCAACAGCTTCTTTGATACTTTTCACCTTGTATAAATGGGAGTCCAGACAAACATACAAAGAGGTGAAATTAGGTCTTTCTCCTACCACAGCAATGAAAGGCTGAAGCTGGCCACCAGCTTTAGACATTCGGTCTTTGAGTTTTCGAATCTGATTATTGAGATCACCAGCAGACTGTAAAGAAAAATTAAATGTAAGCTAGTAACTCTTGACAACTACCGAGACAATTTAGTTTGAAATGTGATGACTTACATTAACACGAACAATAAAAGCCAACCGAACTTCCACCACACTTGGTTTGTGCTTCTCGGAGTTTCCAAGGGAAACAAATCTGTTTCCTGCGATCAGCGATGGCAATAATTCCAACAGTAGAAAACTTCGGTCTCAAAATCTATACAAAATTTTTATAAAATTAGCAATGCACCAGAGAAAAAGTCATCAATATGAAGTATAACAATAAGTTAGAAACTAAATACTACCTACCATTCAGATCCTTCCTCTTTAATAGGCTAACAATTTCCTTTCCAACTGAATCTTGTTTGCTGCTGATTTTTTTTTTTTGAAACAATTACTTGCAGGCTTTTAATAAAGTTATCCCAGTTTAGTAAGAGCAAGTCTCCTTTTTCTTTGCCAAGGGTAGATAGCTCAAAGTCAATATTTATCTAAAGCAGGACAATGTTTAAATTTAAATAAAGCAATAACATTCATGATAGAAAATAACAATGATTGCAACACTCACTAGCTTGGGACCATTCTCAGGATGTTTAAGGTGAGGCCACTGACTAAGATAGTCTGCTACTTTCTCGCAGTTGTCCTGATTTTTCAACCACTGAAGACGGTGTGGAGCAGCAGACACCCAGTGTTTGTTGACATCCTCAATGGGCTCTTGCCACTTGGAAAGAAAATCAACTGATTTGGCCTCTGTCTCTGACAATACCCATTCCACTGTAAAAAAAAAAAATTGAAATAAAAAAGGTAACCAGTAATGCTTATTCCAGCAATGTAGCTCTCACAAAAATTCAGATAAAAGCTCACCTGTACTTTGAGAAGGGTCACTCTTCTTTTTAGAACGATCTGAGGTAAGGCCATACCTGGCCTTTTTAGCTCTAAACTTATCAAATAGTTTTCCTCTTGCTAACTTTTGGTGTGATCCAGAGCGCTGTGGTGGGGCATAATATACCTCATCCTAAAAAGTAAATGAATAATCAATAATTACAGTGGTGAGGATTTGAAACCTAAACACTTGATAGGAAACTTACCGTTTCAGTAGGAAAAAGCTCCAATACCTTTTGGACAAGAATTTTATATTCTTCCTGAGTAGGTCTTCACATGGAAAAGAAATTGCCTCATAAAACAACGTACAAAAATATAAAAGAATAATAAAGGGGGAAATTTGAAAACTTACGAAGTTGTAATGTTCAGTAGCTCTGCCACCAGCAGATCAACAAGGTCCGACCTAGCCTCATCAGACAAGTAGCCATCATCTTCATATGACCTTAAAATCCAACGACCACATACACTGGCCCTCAAAAGAACTTCCAGTTGCTGCAATGAAAAATAAAGTTAATGAATGAAAACTAATTTCAATGCAAGTTATGCACCACAAATTAACTGATACCATAAATCAAGAGTGGAAACTTACAATGTCTTTTACAGCTGATATGGTGAGCGATACAGAAGTCACTTTACTTAAAAAGCTTTCAACATCAACAAGTTGTCGCTTACTACTAGTTTCTCCTGCTGAAGAGACACTTGCACTGTCACTTGGCCTTTTCCGACTGGATGGAATGTTCTCCTAAACAAATTAAATACACAAAAATATGAGACAACCATCCCTGTCCCCAAACAACAATCTCAAAATGATTTGTATAAAGGTTCTAAAATAGTACACTAAAAATATTATGCTTACCACTGAGATAAACGACAGAGACGTGGAGTCATCTAAGAATGAACCATCAGGGGACTCATCGAGAGGGGTCTGGAACATAAATATAATGTTTTAGAATTTTAGTCTAGTACGAACGATGGGGCAACCTAACCTATACAACGAGCCCATAGCACACGTATGTAAGCGATTTAGAGCAGGTCACTTTGTACTGATCATCTGTTGAACGCGCTTCTACACAGTTACTTTGCGGACCAGTAATTTACTTTACCTCAGACGAAGACACTGATAGCGATGAGCCGGCCCTAGAGGTGGAGGGAGATGACGAGATGAAGGTTGAGGAAGATCTCCGCTGCCGTTGACGTACAAATTTCCACCGCAGATTTATGTCTGGGATCAGACATTCCAGAAAAGGACCATCCACCTCCAGCAATGTGGAAACATCGACACCTTTTGCTAACAAACACTCGACATCAATGACTGTACCCATATTGCAAACTCGCAACAAAAACATTTCATTTAATCCACTTACCAGTAAATGAATCAATGAGCTCCGGTAAACCCCAGTCCTTTAAATAAGCGTCCACACTCATCCCACGAGGTACGATAGCGAGCCGAGCGAATTAGCGAATTCAGAACAAGCACAATCCGTGACAATAACCTGGAGCTACACGGACAGGTCGAAGCGAGTCGGAGTGTGAGTCTGAACATGTGCAAGAAGGGTAGAGATGGCACACGGCACCAGAGCCGGGCGCAGCAGCCGGACAGTCAGGCCTGGCAGCCGCGTCGCCTACTTGAAACGCCCGTAGAATGCGCTAGTGTCGACCGTAGACTATGCTTGCCTGAAGCATGGAGTATTAACGCCGTTCTGGGCATCGAGTATGCGCGGATCGCGCATAACACGAGTGATTCGCGCAAGAGTCTGGTTGTGTCGGCAAGAATATAGCCAGTGACTGATCCAAGCATCAATTTATGCTTGGAACGGGCAAAGATTTCTCTGGGTGTAGGGAATGTTTGGCGTGCTCTTCTCAAGCGTAATACGCCTGTAATACTCACGTAATAAGCCTAGTGGCGTAATAGGAGTAATAGGCGTAATAGGCGCGTAATAGTCTCGTAATAAACCCGTAATACACGTAATGGAATGTAGTAGGCGTAATAGACGTAATAGAATTCTATTACAGCGTATTACCTCATTTCGTAATAGTCGGGTCACGATTTTTGGGAGTGCATAACCCCCTCGGTTTCTATATTGCTAACATGATGGGACTGTTTTCTAGACTGCAACAACCTGTTAAAGAGGAAAAACAGTTGTGTATAATTCAAAAGAATTTAGCTCCATTTTATGTTCATAAATTAGCTCTCACTACTGTGTTGTCAATTAAACATCTTAAAGAACTATGTCGAAAAATTGAAGATAACAAGAACAGGGTTAGGGTGATCCAAAATGCCAAAAGTGTTTGATAAAATTCGGGACCGCTCGGCAAAACGTTCCAATACTCTCTACTAAACCACTAGAATTTTTTCAGATTTTTAGAACAAAATTTAGGGGTCGCGCCAGAGGTTTAAAGTTAACACTGGTTTCTTATGGGTGTTTGGCCTAAAACCTGAAAATTTGATGCAGGGCCGTTTATCAAAAATTGATTCCGACATCAAAATCAAGATCTGCGTCGAAAACAGCGTCCGATGATGTATGGCACACACGTGTGTACAATGTAGAACCGAAAAAATAAATCCCAGATTTTAGCCAAAATTGGCCAAAATTAAGAAATTTATTTTGAAATCTAGGGTGAAACCAATGACTTGCGATACGTTTCCAAACTCGGTTTTCGACGTAGATCACGATTCTGAAGCCGTTTTTTAAATTTGGTAAAAATTTACATCCCTACACCAAATATTCAGGTCTTCAGCCAAAACCCCATAAGAAACCAGTGTTAACTTTAAGCCTCTGGCGCGACCCCTAAATTTTGTTCTAAAAATCTGAAAAAATTCTAGTAGTTTAGTAGAGGGTATTGGAACGTTTTGCCGAGCGGTCCCGAATTTTATCAAACACTTTTGGCATTTTGGATCACCCTAGAACAGGGTAGAGTCATATGAATCTCCTAAGGGTAAAGTTAAAGTATTAGAACCTGAGTTTGCCTATAAATCCCCTTCCCCTAGGAGAGCTACTGTTAATACTGTACAAACTAATGATGAGAAGAAGGATACTGTCTCCTCTGGTAAAAGTAATAGACCCAAAGTAGGTAGTTGGCAGTGTAGCAGTCCCGATCATGGGTTTAGATTCTGTCAGGCGCCCAAAACTTTTGATTTTTGTTTTAAATTTGGGAAAAAGGACACTACCTCTGTTAACTGTGAGAGATGTAAATTAAGGAGTAAGGGGGAAGGGAAGTAGGGTTGGTAGGTGGGCGTACCTCCCCTTTGTTTTTACTTGCCCTGAGACAAACGGGGTCCATTAATAAGGGAGTAGAAATATTAGAAATTAAATTGGATTTATCAGTAGAAAATAGGATGTTTTTGCCGCTGGACCTTTATGGAAGGGTTTATAAAGCCTTGTTAGATTCACCCTTATGAAAAAGATTGAGTTCGGACTACGTCCGAAGGACAGTCCGTAGTTAGCCGTCGGACAGTTCCAACTCTATCCATCGGACCGTTCCAGAAAACTTTAAAAAGTTACAAAATCAGCAAGATTTCGGACAGTCCTATCCCACTTACACGGACATGCATCGGACAGTCCGGAGAATATAGTGACCAGGATCTACCTGAACATTTATACATTGCAATTAATTTTTTTTTAATTAATTTTTAAGATTCATAAATGAAAAATGTCTTTCGTTGTCCCCTATATAGCACTCTCGGAGTACTCTCTCCCTCTCCCCTGCCACGTGGTTTATACACTTTGGTTTCTACTTTACTAAGGAAGATATACTTTACCGGACGGAGAGTCGAACCTGGGACCTCTGAACTGCGATCGCATCACGTTGCCCGCTGGACCACGGGGACAACTGGAGAAAAGGGCCCCAGCGTCCCCGGGTCATTCCAGAGCCACGCTCCCAGCCATGTTAAGCCATTTCCCAAAAGGTTGCCGGCCGGGCTGACTACGGCAGCTGTGGTCCGTGCATGAGGGATTTCCGACTTCATATTTTGATCTCGGCTGTTTATTTCGGTCCCGGTTTCCCTTCTTCAACTAAAACTTTTCCTTCATTTTACATTAACTTTGCCTTTTGTGGCGTATACAAAAAAAGCATCGAGGGAACCGAAGCGCAATAGACAGAGTAAGAAAATTCCTACACATTTATAAAAGTTATCTATTTGTTACGCTGTAAAGGAACCTTCCAATACAAGAGGATAGGAAAAATTCCAACATTTTTACAGTGAAATTATTGGCTTAAACTTGATCTCTTTTCTTCGCTCCGTTCTCGTTTATGAACCTATTTCGCTTTTTCGTTCGCGAAGTGTTGCGACTGACGGACAGTCCGGGACGTAGTCCGTTCGAGGGGCTTAGCAGGCCAGTCGCCCTGCCCGCGGACACCGCCGGACCTGTCCGGCACCCGATGCCAGACTGAAGTCAAAATGCGGACCAGTCCGGTACGGACTCGGCCGGAGGAGGAAACCCCACGGACTAGTCCGCAAGTGAAAGGGCACTGTCCGAGACAGAAGGCAAATTCTGGAACTGTCCTCGTCGGTCTTCGGAACGAATCGCTTTCGTAAGGGCAGGGGCTACTGTGTCAGTTATAGGAGGGGAGGGATGGGCTGAATTAAAAGAGTTAGGAGTTACGCTAAGTAAGACTCAAATCAAGGGAGCTAAAGTAGCCAATGGTCAGGTGGTGTCGGTGATGGGCACCATTGAACTCCCCATTACTATCGGAGGAAGAACGCGTTTAGCACTCTTTTATGTTATACCCAGTATAACTCAGGAAATAATTTTAGGTTTAGATTTGTGGAAATTAATGGGTTTGGTTCCCAATGTCATTACTGGCATGTGTGAATTGGAGGATCAGCCAGAGTTATATGTTGATGAGCTTGTGTGTCGGTCTTTAGGAAAGTCAGAATTACATGAGACAATCATTCATAACAGACAGAAATCATTGGTCCCCTTGTCTATCATTGGGTTGGATTGAGTAGTGTTTTCCATTGTAGGAGAGGATAAGGTAGTGGAAGGGAAAGAGTCAGTACTCAGTGGTGGAGATCAGCAGAAATTAGACAATCTGGTTGCAAAATTTCAACCTACTTTAGGGAAACCCACTTTGGGGTGTACCCATTTGATAGCTCATAGAATAGATACAGGGGATGCTGAACCAGTAAGGCAGAGATACTATCCTTATTCTCCAAAATTATTGGAAGTGCTACATTCAGGTCTAGATGAGTGGCTGGCCCAGGGGGTGGTTGAACCTTCCAAAAGCCCGTGGGCATCGCCGGTTTTATTGATTAAAAAGAAAGGTGGGAATAAGTATCGCTGGGTGGTGGACTTGAGAAAAGTCAATAAATTAACTAAGAAAGATGCTTATCCTTTGCCTCGAGTTAACGTTATTTTAGATCAATTAAGGGATGCTAAATTTATGTCTTCTTTGGATTTGTCTTATGCCTACTTTCAGATTCCTTTGGAGGAGAGTAGCAAGGAGAAAGTTGCCTTTATAGTCCCGGGTAGGGGTCTCTTTCAGTTTACTAGAATGCCTCAAGGGTTTACCACCTCAGCCGCCACCTGGCAACGATTCATAGACCAAGTTTTAGGGAATGATTTAGAAGGAAAATGTTTTGTTTATCTGGATGATATAGTGATAGTATCTCAGTCTTTTGAGGAACATTTACTTTTATTAGAGACAGTTTTTGTGAGATTAGAAGGGGCTGGATTAACTGTAAATCTTGATAAGTGTCAGTTTTGCAGGAAGGAACTTAAGTATTTAGGGTTTGTTGTCAACCAAAATGGGCTTCAAGTGGACCCTGATAAAGTTAAAGCCATTGCTGAATTTTCACGCCCCAAGAATGCTAAAGAAATTAAACGGTTAGCTGGTATGGCATCCTGGTACAGACGGTTTATTCCAAATTTTTCAACCATCATGGCTCCCTTACACGAATTAACTGCAAAGAATGTGGTTTTTAAGTGGGATGATGGATGTGAACAGGCTTTTGTCCTCTTAAAGGAGATCTTAATGACAGCGCCTGTGTTGGCATGTACTGATTTTCAGAAGCCTTTTTCGTTGTATTGTGATGCTTCTGGTTATGGGGTAGGGGCTATCCTGTCGCAAGAGGATAGGCTTATGCCAGTAGAAGCCTCACCAAACAGGAGAGGAAGTATTCTACAACCGAACTGGAATGCCTGGCCGTTTTGTGGGCTGTGGAGCATTTTCGTGGCTATTTAGAGGGATCGAAATTTCAAGTGATAATACACACTGCTGGGCTATGTACTTTTTTTTGTACGTAACTTGTGGACATTATTTGGGATTGTGCATAATTACGTATTTAATTGTACACACCTACGTAAGAAAAAATGTACATAAGCCTTACGTAAAAAAAGTACATAGTTATGTACAAAAGAGAAAGTAGCCCTCCGTGAGCGGTATCTGTCTTGTGTACAATTAAGAAATGGAAGTGCTCTAAAAGGACACAAATGTACATAAGCTACGTAAAAATGCCAAAGAGTTCAAAAGCTGTAAACGCTATTGCCACGTACAATATGTAAGAAATTCAAAAATATTGTACATAGGCTACGTATTTCATATTGCTCATAAGTTACAGACTTTTTTATACATAGTTACGTATGCTGAAATACATACATAAGCTACGCACGAAATCTTACGTAGTTATGTACAAAAAACTACACAGCCCTTCAGTGTGTAGATCATGCGAGTCTTGTTTGGTTGAACAATTTGAGAGAACCTTGTGGTCGTTTGGATCGTTGGTGTGTTAGGATGCAACAGTTCGATTTTGAGATCATACACAGAAAGGGAAAGGAACATGAAGCCCCAGATTGCTTAAGTAGAAATCCATTGCCCTATGAGGGAGAGTGTGTAGATTTGATTTTGGTTGACAATCCCTCAGAAGATAGATGGTATAATGATCTCAGATCCAAGGTGGAATCTCTTCCTGATGAATATCCTTCCTGGAAAATTGAGAATAACCAGTTGCTGAAGTTGATTGCAGGAAAAGAGGGTAAACCCTTATGGAACATAGTGGTGCCACGGGAGTTCAGGGAGAAAGTACCGCTGGAGTGTCACGATTCCGTGAAGGAGGGTGGACATGGAGGGATTAATAAGACATGGAATCGAGTAAGGGGTATTTATTATTGGCCTGGGATGAAAAAAGATATAGCTTCATACATAGGTAAATGTACTGTTTGCTTAGAGAACAAAGTTCCCTCTAAATTACCTGCGGGGTTGTTTGGTCAGGCTGTGGCTATTGAAAAGCCTATGCAGGTTTCGGCAATGGACTATCAGGGGCCCTTCCCCTTGTCCAGGAACAGGAAAATGTATATTTTTGTAGTGGTGGATTTATTTTCAAAATTTGTTTGGCTGTTCCCTACTCTGAAGGCTGACGCAAGGTCTGCAGTGACTTGTCTGGAGAAAGAGATATTTTTGAAATTTTGGATTCCAAATTTAATTATTTGTGACAATGGAAGTCATTTTGCCAGTACAATGACGCAGACCTTGTGCCAGTCCTATGGGGTGAAGCCACAGTATAACTATGTTTACCACCCTCAAGCTAACCCTTCTGAGCGGGTAAATCGTGAAGTGAAAACCATGTTGAAGTCTTTCATTGATAAAATGGATCATAGAGACTGGGACATAAATCTACATCATATCGCTAATGTCATTAACACTTCGGTTCATGAGGTCACTGGTTACACTCCATTTCAATTAACCCTTTATAGCGACTTAACGACCACATCATCAAAAATATTTTTTTTCGCTAAAGATTCTTTATTTGGGGTCGAAACAACCCAAGAGCGCAAAAAAATTCAATCCCGCTCATACGGTGTAGAAGAAACGCCAAGTTGCACCGGTGCAACTAAAAGACATAAAAGGTATGGACTAAACGAGGTTTTGCTGTAAACATGAAAATGATCAGATTCCACCGTAAGTACGTGCGCGCCCGCACGCACGCGCGCACGCACACACACACACACACACACACACACACACACACACTGCCAGTGAGCTGCGCGACACCATGCAGTGCGCGGGCGTCGTGGGGACAGATCGACCACCACATCATCGATTTTCTTCTTTTTTTGCTAAAGATTCTTTATTTGGGGTCGAAACAACCCAAGAGCGCAAAAAAAATTCAATCCCGCTCATACGGTGTAAAAGAAACGCCAAGTTGCACCGGTGCAACTAAAAGACATAAAAGGTATGGACTAAACGAGGTTTTGCTGTAAACATGAAAATGATCAGGTTCCACCGTAAGTTCGTGCGCGCCCGCGCGTACGCACGCACGCGCGCGCGCACACACACACACACAGCCAAGTGAGGTGCGCGACACCATGCAGTGCGCCGGCCCCGCGAGGGCAGGTCGACTGCGGGCGCGACCATTCAGATCCACACCTTTGAGCGGCGGTGGCAGTGTTGTCGCGCAGTTTGCGAGGAGCCTTATTGTTGCTATGCGACATGCGGCACCCTTTCCCTCGGCTCATCAGCAGGCTCAAGAAAATGTTGCGGCGCACCTCTGAACGCCTGAACATGACTGGCGGAAGCAGGTCAGCAGGGGCCGACGGTGGTGCTGGCCAGGGCGAAGGTGCACCTTGCTCCTGCCGCAGTCCGAGCGAGTCCGCGTCGCCATCGCCTGCCGTAGAGGGATCATGGGAGAACACTTATGCTGCCGCCACTGGCCGTGGCCTGCACCTACGGTGAGTTCGAAAAAACATCACGCCCGCCGGTCCTGTTTCCTTCTGAGCCCTGATTGGTGAACGGTGACGTCGGTGTAGCGATCGGCCAATGAGCGGGCAGGAGGAAACAGATCCGTCGGTCGTGCTTTTCTGCTCTAGGTTCCGGTTGCCTTCGCCCGCACCCTCCGTGCCGCGAGGCCATGGAGACGGTGGTCTCGTACTCGGCTGTGATCTGAAGGGCGATTCCGCCTCTTCACCAAGGCGAGGGCTAGCAAAGACCGTGGTGGCGTTGCTCTGTGCACCGCTCTCCGCTACCTCACGTCCCCCACATCACATCAAATCGATAAAACTACGCGCTGCGAGACTGAGCCCCCACCCCCCTCCACCCTAGCCTTCTCTCGCCTGGTTAAGAGGCTCGCGCCCTCTGGGCGGAATCACCCTACAGCTTCTACTCCGTCTCCTCCATGCTCGCCACCACGAGTGCCGGGCCCGGCGCGGCCCGGCCTCAGCGCGACCAGCTTCTACTCCGTCTCCTCCATGCTCGCCACCACGAGTGCCGGGCCCGGTGCGGCCCGGCCTCAGCGCGACCAGCTTCTACTCCGTCTCCCCCATGCTCGCCACCATGATTGCCGGGCCCGGCGCGGCCCGGCCTCAGCGCGACCAGCTGCTATTCCGTCTCCTCCATGCTCACCACCATGAGTGCCAAGCCCGGCGCGGCCCGGCCTCAGCGCGACCAGCTGCTACTCCGTCACCTCCATGCTCGCCACCATGATTGCCGGGCCCGGCCCGGCCTATGCGCGACCAGCTGCTACTCCGTCATCTCCTCCATGCTCGCCACCATGATTGCCAGGCCCGGCCCGGCCCGGCCTCAGCGCGACCAGCTTCTACTCCGTCTCCCCCATGCTCGCCACCATGATTGCCGGGCCCGGCTAGAGTTAGCTTTAACTGAACCGACTATTCAAAGTACCCGAAAAGCTCTAATATCAATTATACCGGCGCGGCTCCGCCCCCGCAACGCCCCGCCTCGAGGACACCCTCGCGGGGACAACCCTGATTGTATCCGTATGGAGACGGCGACATGCCACGCTCCAGCTCAGCGCAGGCAGCACCGGAGGCACGCTAGTGCGAGCGGTTGCCTACCCCGCCAGGCGCTCTACAGCAGCCCTGCGCGCGCGGCGAGCTCCTGCAGCACCAACCCCGCCCGGGCGCCTTTCCCGCCGACGCCCCCCCCCCTCCCCCCGCCCCTCCCTTCCCCGCGGCAAGGGCGTGGAGAAGAAAGTCACCAGGAATCCAGGCTGGGCAGGGCGTGACGTGGCGTGGTGGGGCTTAGCGACCCCACCAACCCTCCTCTCCCCGCCCCGCCCGTTTGGTGGCGCGCTGGGGGTGCCTGCGTCCCCGTTTACGCGTGTTCAGGTCGGTGGGGAAGGCCCGGGCGGGTTTGGTGCAGCAGTGGTCTGATTCCGCAAATGCGCATTTGCGGAATCAGTCTGCAGGAGCTCGCCGCGCGCGCAGGGCTGCTGTAGAGCGCCTGGCGGGGTAGGCAACCGCTCGCACCAGCGTGCCTCCGGTGCTGCCTGCGCTGCGCTGAGCTGGAGCGTGGCATGTCGCCATCTCCACACGGATACTATCAGGGTTGTCCCCTCGAGGGTGTCCTCGAGGCGGGGCGTTGCGGGGGTGGAGCCGCTCCAGTATAATTGATATTAGAGCTTTTCGGGTACTTCGAATAGTCGGTTCAGTTGAAGCGACTATTCAACTGTAGCCACTGTTGTAGCAACAAATGTGTAGCTACAAACAGGGACGTCATCTCGGCCGCCCCGCACCCGGCGCGGCGCCCGCAATGGAGTGGGTCCAAGCCTCCTGCAGCAAGGCGATTCCGAACACCGTATTGTAGTGCCCTCTTACTTGCACCTTATGGCCGTACCCCATGAGTGCGACAAGGAGAGAGCGACAAAATCAGGGTGCGGAATCACCCTGCTGCAGGGCGATTCCGCAAGGCCACTTCGTCTATCTATATTTGTCGCACTCACGGGGCAAGCCCATAAGGAGCGAGAGAGAGGAAATTACAGAACGATACCCTGTATCCACCTGCTGAGGGCGGCGAGGGCGGCGAGGCCCGCTTGCTTTAAACCTTGCGCCTCGGCAGGGCCGCGGCTCGAGTAGTGGCGGGCCAAGCCCGCCAAGCCGCGGGGGCCGCGGCCGCGTACGCCGCGCCGCCGCCGCTTGCGGCGCCGTCCCGCGGCCTTCTCCTTCTCTGCGCCGCCCACGACAACCCGACCCTGCGCCTTTCCGAAACGGACTTCTTCTATACTCAGAAGTTCTCTCTCTCTCTCTCGTCAAGTGAAGTGGTCAAAGGTGCATGAGTGCATGAGTGTAAGTTTGAGCAAGCGCAGTGCACAGCATTCAAAAATCGTGCAGTTTTACAAGAAAAGACTTGCTTGTTTCTCCAAACTAACCACCTCCAACGACTTTTACGTCAAGAGTGAAGGAATGATGATGTTCGATTGGGATCCCTCAAATAAGTCCCAGACAGATGTGGCTTCATTAACCCCACAATGCACATACCGCATAAAAAATTATATTTAAGTCCACGTGCAGGAACTGCTAATACATTGATTTTGTTATTGGTGTGTGATTGGTGATGTGAATTACGTTTTCAGAGACATCAAATGCCTGCTGGACGATCCACTTGACGGGATAATGATTGAGCCGGATGAAAACGATTTCCTATTAGTGCATGCACTACTGACTGGATCTCCTGCAACTCCGTATGAAAAGGGATTTTATTACTTTCTTTTTGGTTTTCCAAATAATTACCCCTATTCACCACCACGGGTTAAACTGATGACAACTGGAGGGGGGAAAGTAAGATTCAATCCCAACCTGTATGCTTCAGGCAAAGTTTGTTTGAGTATCCTTGGGTAAGTCCCTTGTTCACATCTTAGGCAGAGACTACGTCTTGTGTAAACTAACAATCTACAATAAATTTGGTGTTTCAGTTGCATTATTATATTCTCAAGCATTTCGCTTCAGTGAATATGAATTCATTTTCTAGGACATATTTTGGACCTGAGTGGAGTGGGTCACAAGGCTTACGCAGTGTCCTGCTCTCTATCCAGTGCTTGATGAATGAAAGGCCGTACAGTAATGAGCCTGGCTTTGAAAAGGTAATAGTTTTATTTTTATATTTAATTTCAAATGTGTTGGATTAATTGACGACAGCCCCATAATAACACTCAGAAGTTTCCTATCTCTTAGGAAAAAAAGCAAGGAGACATTGAGAAGTATAATGATATGATCAGACATGACAATATTAAAGTGGCAGTACTGGACATGGTGGGTGGGAGCCTCCCAAATATGCCAGAGTCATTTAAGACTCACATACAGCAGGCTTTCTTCAATAACTACAGTTTTTATGAGGAGACAATTCTTGGCAATATCAGTCTTACTGGAAGACCAATTGAAGTGAGTACAACCTCTCTAGCAGAACTCATGTTTCCTTGGCATTAAATTAATCTTAGTGTTATGAAGTGTTCCACTCTTCTAGAATACAACTGGTAAAAGTCACTTTTCCAGCTTTCTTGTTTCCAATCTAAAATCATCGTGCATTCTGTCAAGTAAAATACCTGGAATGCCTTGCGAGGTATAACTAGTTGTTAATGTTTTTTTTTTCTTCGACAATTAATCCCACAGGATCCGTTGTACCACCAGGAAAGGGGTTGTTTTGAATATGACCGCCTACTGGACTCCCTCGAGTCCATGAAATGTAGCCTAATGAAAATTAATGATGCCCAAAAGAAGGAAGACATGTAACCTGCACAGATTCGAATGTACTCTGTTTAATAGTGTGCAATTATTCTGTATTTGGTCAACTGCAGATCTTATGCATCATGTTCAACCTGTAATATTTTTCTAATTCTTTCAACTTGCAAATTTAAGCTCATTTTCACAATCATTTATTTAGTAAATTGTACTCTTCAATCGTTTTGTAAAGTTTCAACAGGTACTCATCTGTGAACGTCAAATCAACAGGGTGGTATCTGAACCCTGTACCTGTTCAAAAGTGTGGAATTATCCTGTTTTTGACCAACTCTATTTCTTATGCATCAACGTGTCATATTTGTGTAATATTTTCAACTTGCTAATTGAAAGCTTACCTTTCTAATTGTAGTCTTAGTATGTCATACTTTTAATTTTTTTTTAAGAAAAGTTTAAGTGGTATTGAACCGTTGAACAAATCAACAGACTGGTTTTTCAACCCGATACTTCACCTACATCAAGCCACAAGATATACCCTTTATAGGGAAAAGCAGCGAAAAAACAATTTCCTTAAAAAAGTATTTCTTATAGCTTCTTATAGCTCTTTGCTTCAAATAATCTGCGGGCCATATCTAAACCACACAGCATTACCTTGTTTGTGTTTGAGACTAAGTTGCTCTTCACCTGAAGTCACTGCTAGACACTAGCTGCAGCAACAAATCCTTACGGTAACATCAACACATTCCTAGGGACTTTATCGCCACTTTGTTAAAGTAATAGTGGCATGTCACTAAGTTTGGATGTTCGACTCATCATAAGCCTCAAAACAAGCCACAGTTCAGAAATTTTATAAAATAATTTATGTTTGATGAGTGATATTTGACAACATTTCAACAGTCCTTTTTTAAATCGGTTCATTAAAATTTTTTCAAAATCCAATCCAAAGCAGAGGTAATTTGAATCAGCACAAAAAATGAATCTGAAACATTGACCAAGATCAGTATTGTGTTTCATAGGATGTTACATGTCAATATCATAACCACAACGCAATAAACGAACCATATCGCGGGATTCAGGTATGGTTTTCTGCAGAAACTAGGCTTGTTATTAACATTTCCAGTACCTTTTGACATGGCTGCATCCGTATGATTTCTTGAGGCAGTTGCATTGCCTGTCTTGCATCATCGTACGTTTAAATTACGCGGCAAGATGCTGCTTTCCCTCCATCTTTCTCTTCGCAGTGCGCACCTAACAAGTGACGGTGTCTGCAGGTACAAGTAACAAATAAAAAACGAAGGAAAAGTAGAACTAGTCCTTGCTAGAACAGTTTACACTTGGACGAAGGTTTACAACATCTGGTGCGAATTTCTTTCAAAATATGTCCAAAAAAGATAAGGAATTGAACATGCAATTAAATCCTTTTGTGGTAAGTTGATGGGAAATAATCAACTGCCTTATCCCACGCGTTCTCGCCGTACGTAGTAACCTTGAATTGTGCCTGCATATTTTGTACTAGCATTCTAGCGTTCCCATTTGTACGAAATGGCTTCAACCGGTCTGCAAATGGACGATTTGACCTTTGGTTTTGAGTCCCATCTTCTCAAATATCGTTCTTCAAACATTTTTTTTCCTCCCTTTCCAGCTGCCATTCAACCCATTCCACATGGCATCCAATTCTCCTGAGAACGTGAGCTACCACCTTTCCCAATACCGTAAGTTCAAATTGCATGCCTCACTTTGAGCAACTTCATAGCAGTCAGCTGATAACACTTTTGTTCAGCTGCTTTTTTTTTTTCCACAGAGGTGGGAGAAGGCGGGTCAAACAATATGTCGCAGAAGAAGAAAGTTGATTCGCTCTCAGGGAAGAGGAGTATGTTTAACTCAAAACAATCTAGGTAGATACAAAATTTGTGCTACATGAAAGCGAACTCATTTCCTTTTCCTTTTGCCTTAACAGACTAGGTAGATGTCCGCCAGACACCGTCTCTCGTAACAGGCTTCGCGATAGATCGCGAAACACTGTTACGCTGCGACGGGCCTGCGTATATCTACCTAGGCCTGCGGCGCTGGCGAGCCTGCATGATTTAAGATTTACTCGTTTTAGCCCCGCTTTTCGTTATTACGAGCCATCATGATTTGAAATTTACTCATTTAAGCCAGGGGGCTGCCGCCCCCTGGACCCCCGCTTTTCTTTATTTAAAATAGGCCAGGGGGCTGCCGCCCCCTGGACCCCCGCTCGCCTCATTTCCTTATGTAACCAATTTTCCAATTTTTACGCGAAGGGCCCGAGCCCCAAAACCCTTCTCCGCAGAGCCAAACAGACAAAATTTTTGCCCCAAGGATCGCATCTCGACAGATTACCCAGAAAACGACACCCAACATGTATTTTGACGACTTTTCGTCCACATTTACCGCTATAGCGGCTAAACAGTAAGAGATAGAGCACAACGGTCGAAATTTTCGTCCACAGGGTCACAACTTACCGAGATACCCCTTAGGACACCATAAAATTTTGTAATATTTAAAATCTAATTTTTTAAAAAATATAAATCAATTTTTAGCAGGGTTAATTCTTGAGCTAGAGTGTTCATATTTGAACTTGTCCGAGCTTTTTAGGCCAAGAAACTACAGTAAAAATTTCAGGTCGATATCTTGACTCGTTCTCGAGTTATCGTGCGAACAGACACACAGACAGACACACAGACAGACACACAGACAGACAGACAGACAGACAGACAGACAGACAGACACACGGACATTGAACTTTTTTAGCACTCCAGTGGCGTAATAGGCTTCGCTATCGCTCAGCCAAAAAACCAGGTCTTCAGAGCAGACAAGCCAAAGTAGCGATCCACAAGAAAGCTTCTCACAGAAAGAAAATTGTTGACTCGTATCCATCCATCAAGATCACGGACCAAGTTGCCTTTATTCAAACTGATGAATGTGCCAAGTGTCACATTTACAAAGGTCGTTTTGCCCTTGTCCCCTGTGGCCATGGTAGATATTGTATGAAGTGTATTAATGACCTGAAAAGCAAATCTGTAAGGACAAGTATTCCTGGTTTGTGTTTGTCAAAATGCTGTCTCTCCATCGTTCAAAGTTGGTTCGTGCTTAACAAGATTGATTAAATCTGACTATCAGTGGCTCAACTTGTGCAAATGTCCTGAATGTTCATTTTATATTCTACTGATTTCCTTTTTGTATTTTATGACGAACATTTTAATTGTCAAAGAATTCACTTTAGACAATAGCTTATCTTACTCACACATACTTTTGTAAATGTTAAATGAATGAAATAAATGAATTTTAAATGAACGTAATTTGTTACTGTGAATGCAAATGACCAACAACTTTTGTAATGGATTTCATGTTATTTCCTATGAAATACATTTACACTTGTTTAATTAAAAGCTCGTTCTTTTCCTTCACATTGGGTGTCTCTTAATTCATTCCTTGCAAAGACTCACATGTTTGATTATTATTATTATTATTATTATTATTATTATTATTATTAATATTATTATTATTAGTGAATTTTTGAAATGATGAGATGTGCCTTGATCTAGTAGTGTAGATTTGATTTAAGGAAGTGTGTCACCCTTCACACTGGGGAGTTTCACACAAGCGTAATATTGGCAGCCAGCAGATGTGGCACCAGCACCCGATACTTGCACCCATGGCTTATGCAGCCAGCAGAGGTGGAACTAGCACCCGATACTTGCACCCATGGCTTATGCAGCCAGCAGAGGTGGGACTAGCACCCGATACTCCCACCCATCGCTTGTTAATGAATTAGAACTTTTCAGCTTTGGTACAACTAATGACAGTACAAAGGAAACAGCAGAAAACTCAGAATTACATCGATTAGGCTTGGGAAGCTCAGACCATCAAAATTGTGGTCATGGAATAATATATATTTTTTTTAAGTCTTTTAAAAAATACTTTCTGTGCACCAAATTTGGTCTGCAAAAGATCTTCATCAGAAAAAAAGTAATAGAATATTTTGTATTCTTACCAATCATTCTTACATAAATTTTTGACCTCAAAACGGATTTCAAAAATCTACATTCATAATTTTTTTTGGCTGAGCGATAGCGAAGCCTATTACGCCACTGGAGTGCTAAAAAAGTTCAATGTCCGTCTGTCTGTCTGTCTGTCTGTGTGTCTGTCTGTCTGTGTGTCTGTCTGTGTGTCTGTGTGTCTGTTCGCACGATAACTCAAGAACGAGTCAAGATATCGACCTGAAATTTTTACTGTAGCTTCTTGGCCTAAAAAGCTCGGACGAGTTCGAATATGAACACTCTAGCTCAAAAATTGACCCTGCTAAAAATTGATTTATATATTTTTAAAAAATAACATTTTAAAAATTACAAAATTTTATGGTGTCCTAAGGGGTATCTCGGCGAGTTGCGACCCTTTTGGGCGAAAATTTCGTCCGTTTTGCTCTATCTCTTACTGTTTAGCCGCTACAGCGGTAAATGTGGACGAAAAGTCGTCAAAATGCGTGTTGGGTGTCGTTTTCAGGGTAATCTGTCGAGATGCGATCCTTGAGGCAAAAATTTTGTCTGTTTGGCTCTGCGGAGAAGGGTTTTGGGGCTCGGGCCCTTCGCGTAAAAATTGGAAAATTGGTTACATACTGAAAAGAGGCGAGCGGGGGCCCAGGGGGCGGCAGCCCCCTGGCCTATTTTAAATAAAGAAAAGCGGGGGTCCAGGGGGCGGCAGCCCCCTGGCTTAAATGAGTAAATCTCAAATCATGCAGGCTCGTAATAAAGAAAAGCGGGGGTCCAGGGGGCGGCAGCCCCCTGGCTTAAATGGGTAAATCTTAAGCCATGCAGGCTCGTTATAAAAAAAAGCGAGGGTCCAGGGGGCGGCAGCCGCGGCAGCCCCCTGGCTAAAAGGAGTAAATCTTAAATCTTGCAGGCTCGCCAGCGCCGCAGGCCTAGGTAGATGTACGCAGGCCCGTCGCAGCGTAACAGTGTTTCGTGATCTATCGCGAAGCCTGTTACGAGAGACGGTGTCTGGCGTACATCTACCTAGTTTTAAAGCTGATGTTACATATGTTGGTTTTAAAAGAGAAATAATAGCATTTTTTGGTCAGATACAGTTAAAGCAGATAACACAAGGATTCTGTTTCCTTTTTCTGTTGGGCGTGTAACTCAAAACCTGGTGAGCAGGGAACTTTTTCAGCGTTTAAATTGAATGGCATAGATTGGGTGATAAATAGATGTCTACTTAAAGTAACATCGAAATGTAAATATTAAATGAGGAGAAAAAACAGATAGTGTTTCTCTGATCCCAAACCAGTCAGAGGCATGAAAGAATGCCTCAGCTTCAAAAATATAAAGGTGTTGGTAGAGGATATGCTATTTCAGCGTACAATCACCAGAAGGGGCTGTAGGGGAAAATGAACATACAGAAACTTTTACACCAAGGCTCTTTAATTCCAAGAGAAAATGTGAGTTTACTAGAGCAGTAGAACGACAGCGTCACAAACAGGAGAATATACTCCAACTCAAATGATCAATAAACAATATAACTATACTAAAAAATGAATTTTTCTGCTTTATCTGGCGAGATGGCAACTAGTTTTTAGTCTTCCAGCTGCAGATCAATCGATTTACCCAAGGACTTGCAGTATGGGCATTTCGATGCACCCTGAGTCTTCTTTACCTCATTTGCACAGGTGACGCAGAATGGATAGTGACCACATTGGTCAAACGCATAAATCTTCCCAGCCACTGCCATGTGACAGACTCCACAAGTATCACCTACATCTTCATTACCTGTGGTGTTAAAGTACATTTATTATCCATGTGGCCACAGGTGAAAAGGGGAGAAGGGCATGGGGGAAAATGATAAATAACTAATACAATTCCATTTAGGATTGAACACGTCATTTCAAGGAGTAAACTTCAGCAAAATAGCAAATTACATCTCAGAACTACTGGTTGCAGTGAGGAGTTTGGAAAAATGAAATAAATGCACAGGACTTACCGTTGTTCTCCAGAAAGATATCGTCTAGAAAAGCAGGGTTCATATTCTCGGGGGCCTCCGCAGGTCCACCGACTGCAGCAGCTTGGGCTGACGCTACTGCTGGAGCCCCAACAACTGGAGCTCCCACAACTGGAGTTGCAGCCAAGGCTGCAGCAATACTGCCTGGCAGCTGCAGCAGGAGGTCTCTCACTTCCGTTAGCATGTTCAGGACACCTGCATCACATGCACTACGAAAGAAGGCATCAGCAGAGTTACAGAATTCTAAATTTCAATCATCACAAACCATAAAGGCGAATTCTGGCTAATAATGAAACACACCGGTATCTGATGTGGGCATCGGCCCAGGACCACCACCATCTTGAACGTTTGGGGCCTCCACAACTTCAGAGATAGGGGGGATAGGCGCGGTTTGTTGGGTGGACACTGACGACACTGCCGAACCGCCCGCTTCTCCGGCGTATTTGCTAAGCCTCGCTTGCCTCAATTGATCCAAATCCATCTGCAAATCAGACTACCAAATTTAAACTTAAGTAATTGCAGTCCGACCAGCCAGACGTGACTGGTCGTACTACATTTGTCTTGCTTGTCAAAACAAGATAAAACGTCTATTAGTGCGCTCGATACATAATAATAATACTAATTATTACAATACGATGATAAACAAAGAAACCTTGAGTGCTGCACAAATGGCACAGGGAAAACGATAGAACTCGTGTTGCACAAAAAGGCTAACAATGACCACGTAACAGGAACCAGGGATGCTGTGCTGCTGGGTGTGTGGGCGGTAGGGAACCACGGTGCCAACCTACCCAAAACTGGGGTACGCTATTAGTAAGCTTCAGTCGACATATTGTCGTACGCTGTACAACGCTTGTGGCAGAGAAGTCGTCAATATTGTCGTATTTAGCCAAAATTTTCAAATTTTGGGTCGTACGGGACACGGTGTTGTTGTCATACGCCCACGACAATTATCGTACGGATAACAACTCTGTAATGAACAAGTGAATAACGTCAGAGGTACCAGCCTTACGTGTATTCGGCTATCTCTCTCGAAAGCAGTGATGCTTATTCAGGCACAAACCAAAATCTTCCCATTCCTGTGAAATTAGCAGTGAGTTCGGCGTTAACAACTCTGAAATTACTGTCCCCCCCCCCTTTTTTTATTTTTTTATTTTTTGGAAACGGTCCGTCATGAAGAAATCTTCAATTGAGTTCAACGCTTGGGCATTCCCCAATCGACATTGCATATCTAATTTTTTCTTCACAGCATTCAAACTTTTTACAAAATGACAGTATTGACAAGAAGAAGACAAAAACATGAATGTGTTCCACAATTGGACAGAAAACCTTTCAGAGGGAAGAAACAGAAAGAACACCACATGGCATGGGAATGGGAACGAATTACAACAAAAAAATTGACCAACATGTAACAACATAAACGCGTTCCATTACTCGAAATGAACCAAACTCCGTCTTCACGAGATGTTATATAAATGCCCTCGGTCAAAATTATATTGTAATGCAAAACGGTTGTAGACAGTCATCTCTTGACGAAAACATCGTTTTTCTTTTTCCTTGTCGTCGTTTCTTCCTTTCAGGAGTTTGCAACGGCGCATGCACACACTTGACTTTTCCCAGCTAATACTCCTATTCTCTCCCGCCAAAAGTGTCAGTTCTTTCTCCTTGTCTTGGCGTGCCTCATCGCATCGCTTCTAACTCTAGAATTCGTTCCATCTCAAGACTAGAAAAATGTCCAGTAAGAGGGACCAGAAAAAGGAAAAGAGGAAATCTTCGACTCCAACGGTGAGAACATGTTGGCCGTTTCATTACTTTGTCTCTGATCTTTGCATTCTGAGGCTGTGAGGTTAGGGTCATCTTGTGCCGCGCACTTCTTATTTCATGATTACGCTGCGTTTCTATTGGTATTCTTACGTCGGCCCTCGTCTTTCCTTTACGCTTTAATGTCGGTCCTCAACTCATTGCTGTTCGCAGTACGAATTTTCGTTAACCACTTTCTTGCATGAACCGACATATTCCTCCTTAAGAGTGCTCCCACAATGTTTCCTGCCTCTATTTCACTTCACTCAGAGTTACTTTTGTGACGTTCAGTAAAATTGAAAGAGGTAGGGCTGAAAGAAGTTCTTATTGTATCACTAATCTTTTTCATGAAATACAGGATTTAAATGGATATTAACTTTCTTCCATTCTGTCTTTGAGGTGAATAATACGCAGTGCATCCATGCTCATCAAGGGTTTTAATCACACTGTTCAATTTGGTGCACAAAAACAAAAGACGATATACACAAGCGCCTTGTAACGGAGCGATTTGGAACTAAAGAAAACAAATGAACGTAGACATGTAAACAAGCGTCTGCTATGGACAAAATATTAATCATATTTGAAACTTAAATTTAACACCTCTCCTTGAGTAATATTTTGTTTAACGAAACTATAATTAGTTGCAAACAATGTTGTTTAAAATTTGCTATAAAAAAACAACAAATAATCTAAGGTAAATGTTATCAAACAAACATTTAGGTTAACACAAACATAATATAAGAATAATTGTTACAGTTTGGTATAAATCACAATTTAGGAATGTCATTCTCATGGTAACATGGTTACGAGTCCCATCTTGAGGTTGAGTTCTTGAGTCCTTTCTGAGCAGATGATCTTGGTAAAGATGTCAGCCAGATTTCTCTTCGAGGGAATGTAATTGATTTTCAACTTCAGTTTGGCTATTTGTTCTTGCACATAATGTTTTTGAGTGTCAATGTATTTAGACCTCTCAGTGCCAGACTCGTTTACAGCAAGGGCTATTGCGCCTTGATTGTCCACATTTATTTGGGTTGGACCATAAACATAGTCGTGAAACCCTAATTCACTGATCAATTTTCTTAAGTAGACAACTTCTCTTGCCACTTCACACAGAGCTGCATATTCAGCTTCATTAGTGGATAGTGTAACAGATCTCTGTTTTCTGCTTCTCCACATTATAGGAGCATTTGCAAGGATAATTACAAATCCTGTTGTCGATTTTCTATATGCTTTGTCGTTAGAGAAATCTGAGTCAACATAGGCTTCTAATTTTCTGTTGGTTCTCTGATAACATAAAGCTAAATCTTTGGTCTGTTTCAGGTAACGATACAAATGCTTTGCATTTTTCCAATCTTGTACTCTAGGGTCATGGTTCTTTTGGCACAGGACTCCGTTTGCAAATGCAATGTCTGGTCTTGACCAATTTGTTAGATGAAGAAGGCTTCCAGTCATGCCTCTGAACTTGGTTGGGTCATATTTTTCTTCATCAATACGTTGGCTTCTAAAGTTCATAGCAAGTGGCGTTGCTGTCCCTTTTGAATTTTCAAGTTCTTCTTTCTTTAGGATTTCTGAGATGTAATTTCTTTGATGAAAGAAAATTGTGTGTTCATCCTCTCTAATATAGTTGACGGAGAGTATATTACTTGCCTCTCCTAGATCTTTTATCGGGTAACATTTTCCAAATTTGTTCTTAAATTCTTTAATTTCACAAGATTTACCAATGATTAGCAAATCATCCACATGCATACCCAAAATAAGTGCACCTTTTTCTTGGTAGTACACACAACTGTCATGCTCAGATCTTGTAAGGCCGAGTTTCTTCAAAGTTGCATCCACTTCTGAGTTCCAATTTTTACCACTTTGAGGTAGTCCATATATGCTCTTACTTAATTTGCATACATATTGTTCTCTGCTAGCAACTTCACATCCTCTTGGCTGCTCCATAAAAATCTCTTCTTGTAGTGAGCTGTTGAGATATGCTGATTTCACATAGAGTTGTTCTACTGCCCATCCCATTTCCACTGCTAATGCTAATAAAAGTCTTATGCTTGACTTTCTAACAACGGGTGCATATGTGTCTAAAAAATCAATTCCAGGAGTTAAGCAAAAACCCCTTGCAACTAATCTTGCTTTATAGACACTAACTTCTCCAAGCTGATTGTATTTTCTTCTGAATACCCATTTGCAGTCTACCACTTTAGAATTTTGTGGTCTGGGTACTATTTTCCAGGTGTCCATGTTATCGAGTCTGTTCATTTCGTCATCCATGGCTTCTCTCCAAAATTTTGAATCAGGGCTTGTTAATGCTTCTTCAACTGTTGTTGGATCTTTTGGCTGTTCAAAAGATGCTGCGCAACTATTGCATCCCAAACAACAACATTGTTTCTTCTTATGGATCCTTTCTGATCTTCTTGGTTGAATATTTTCTTCTTTACCCTCTAGATCCTTGAAGTTTAAATGATTTTCATTTTCAGGTGGGTCATTTTCTTGATTTGCTTCACCATTTTCTTGTAAGTCATCTTCTGGGTTAACTAATGGAATTTCTGCATGAATTTCTGCATTTTCCAGATTTTCTTCTTTGTCTTGGTCCGGGTCATCTTGATCATTTTCTGTGTTGTACTCCTCTTCTGGGTCTTCAAAACATAAGAGTCTGAGTGGTAGAATAGGTCTTTGCTTCTTTACTACATTTTCACTATTTTCACTCTTTCTGAATGGAAATACCTTTTCATTGAAGTCTACATTTACCGAAGACATGAAATTTTGTTTTTGTATATTCCATAACTTGTAGCTTTTCTGATCTTGGTAAAGCCCCATGTATACACATCTCTCAGATCTTGCTTTGAGTTTCACTTTGTCATGAATCTTCATCCATGCTTCACAGCCGAAGGTCTTTAAGGTGGTTAGGTCCTTCAACCTTAAATCTCTTTTGTACCATAACTCATAAGGTAATTTGTCACCTATCGGGGTTGTCATAGTCCGGTTTCTGATGAAGTTTGCATGGATTAATGCTTCAGGCCAGAATCTTTGTGGAATTTCTGCTTGAATCATCATGCACCTTGCCAACTGCAACAGGGTCTCATTTAGTCTTTCAGAGCGCCCATTTTGCTGTGGGGTATAGGGAGCAGCTCGTTTCCTCTGGATTTCTCTCTTCTCGAGGAAACTTGAGAACTTTTCGCTGATGTATTCTCCCCCGTTGTCACTCTGAAGAAATATTATTTGATTTCCTTGCATCCTTTCTGCCTTTACCATATAAAGTTCAAACTTGTGGAGTGCTTCACTTTTCTTCTTCATAATTGCTACTTCTGAATACCTTGTATAATCATCCAAAAAGGTAATGAAATACTGACTGCCATTTATGGATTTGTCAGCTATCATGCATACATCACTGTGTACAGTCTCAAGTACCGTTGATGCTCTTGAATCACTTGGCTTGAATGGTTTATTTCTTGCCTTTCCTTTCTTGCATACATCGCAATCATCAACTTTTCCTTTTGCCTCACATATTTCTGGTAATTTTAAAGCGTGACCAAACCTTTGGTGCCAAATTTCCATTGAAGCTCGTTTGCCTTGGAGGTTTACTTCTTCTCTTGGTTTGTTTTCTTCACAGTTATCATTTTTAGAAATAACTTCATCTGCCAATACTTCATACATTTTCTCATTGTCATTCCAAACAGCTTTAAGAAATACTTCATCTCCATCACTTATTTTCTTCACGCCCTTATGGGTTGTAATTGTAAACCCTTTTAGGTCAAACTGTCTCTCAGAAATTAAATTTTGCTCAAGATCAGGTGCATAGTATACTTCTTTCAGAGTTAATGTATAACCACCATACTTGTCCTTTAACTTCAATACTACTGCACCCTTTCCTTTTATGGGTGAACACATACCATCGCCCCATCTTACTGTACCCGTCACATTTGGGTTAAAGTTCTTCAGTATACTTCTACATTTTGTCATATTGTGACTGCAACCTGAATCAGTATACCATTTCTTCTTCTCTTCACTGTTGTCTTTCTTCATGCTTGATTTCTTGGCAACTAGTTCTAGCTTTTCTTCAGATTCCTCTTCTGTTTCTATGACTGCCACAACTGTCTTGCATTTGAATTTAACAGATGTTCTTGCACTTTTCACATTTAATTTCTTTTCTTCTTCTGATTCACTGCTACTTGATAATTCTTCTTCTGAAACTTCAGCTTTCTTTGAATTAATCTTCCTTCTTTCTTCTCTTCTAGTTGTTTTCTTCCTTTCTTCCTGATCATATTTCTTTCTATCTTCTCGATCATAACTTGAACCATGCTTCTTCCTGTCTTCCCTGTCGTAGTTTGAATTTGATTTCTTCCTTTCTTCCTTTTCATATGATGGACAGTTCCTAGCAATATGTCCAGGTTTGTTGCACGCGTAACAAACAAATCTCTTTTCTTCCTGTCTCTCTTCACGATGATCTTTATCTTCTTGTCTTCTGTAGTCATTTCTTGGATTTCTGTTATACAATGACTTGTAAACACTAACAGTTTGTTCTTCTCGTCTTGATTCAATCTTCTCTTGCCTCTCCTCGAAAAGCAGTATACTCTTCATTTTCTTCAAATTTAAATCTTCATTTGTTGCATTTGAGAATTTTGATTTAATCAACACCTCATACCTTGGGATGTGTTTTAATCCCTTCAGTACAAATGCACATACCATTTCCTCAGCTAACGCTAGTCCTGCAGAAGTCACCTCTTGAGATATTCTGATGACTGATGCTATGTACTCTCTCATGGAAATTTCTTCTGTCTTCTTGATTGTGCATAGTTCTTCTAAAACATCGACCACTTGTATCACATCTAGGGTGGTGTATATTTCTCTCAACGTGTCCCACGCATCCTTAGCAGTTACACAGTCTCCGACATCGTCCAAATCTAGATCGTCGACACGCTGTAGGATGTAGTTTAGAGCATCATGATTTCGTTGGACCTGGATCTGCGTCCAATTTTCAATATCTTTGCCATATCCCGGTTCAACGGACTCCCACCAACGCTTTTGCTGTAACGCTGCTCTGGTTCTTCTAGTCCATGTAATGTAGTTCTTTTCTTGCAAAATTTCTAGTTTCTTCCTTTCTTCTGAGGCGGCCATGCTTGATTCTTGTCTCAACACGTTCTCGCCGGTTTGGTGTTTCTTGAATGTCAAACTCACAGATTCTTCTTAAATCTTGATTTATCACTTCACTTATTCTTCCTGACGCAGTAGGGAGCTTCTGAGGCCCATAACCTTTCATGAAATACAGGATTTAAATGGATATTAACTTTCTTCCATTCTGTCTTTGAGGTGAATAATACGCAGTGCATCCATGCTCATCAAGGGTTTTAATCACACTGTTCAATTTGGTGCACAAAAACAAAAGACGATATACACAAGCGCCTTGTAACGGAGCGATTTGGAACTAAAGAAAACAAATGAACGTAGACATGTAAACAAGCGTCTGCTATGGACAAAATATTAATCATATTTGAAACTTAAATTTAACAATCTTTTTAGTTTCTAGTCTATGAATAGTTTCTGAAGCTGTAACCCTGTCCCAGTAATTCTTAAATTTTTCTCACAAAGTGATGTTTAAGGTGTTGACTAGTAAAATTACAGAATACATATTGACAGTAAAGCAAAACCTTGGTGTGGTGGTCATCCCCCCGACCATAGTGATTGTTATTGGAATAAATTTTAATGACTCTGTTGACTCAAATGCCTCACAACCTTGTTCCACTTATTTAAAGGTACTCCTTAGGGGAGAACTAACTGATCTGAGTCCTTATCTGTCTGCAGGTCATGAATCCGTTCATGTTCATGAGTCCTGAATTGATTAATCAGTGGCAGAATCAGATGGCCAGCATGGCAAGCACAAGCACCAGCAGCCCATTCACCAGCTCCAAGAAAGGTTAGTACCACTTTGGTGTTCCACTATTCCTTTCACACATATCAACTCAGCATTAATCTGTACTAACCGCTGCAATGTGCATCTGATTTTAGAGGCTGCAGCATCCAAGGCTTCAAGCATTCACAGCTCACAAGTCCAGTAGAATGGCAAAGAAATCTAAGTCTAGTAGAATACACGATTTTGTCTGCAGATCCCAAGGTTCACAATGGAAGTAAGATGCAATCCAAGGTGGTAGCACCTTCGTCTCAGAGCAAACGTAAGTTTGCATAAGCTGCAAATATGTGCTCATGCCTGCTGCTGGCTGCAAGTTAGTATCTGATTTTTGTCTTGCACAGGAAAGCCCGGTCGCCCCAAGAGCAACACAACGCAGCTAAGAGAGGCCCAGACAGCTGCAGACAAGAAAGCAGTTGACCACTACAAGACATTGGAAGTTGATGGGCATGACAAAATGTGTTATTCCAAGAAGGAAGAGTGCAAGGTCTGCAGGCTGTGGACTGGTGTGTTTGCAGTTCTGCCATGTGGTCACGGCAAGTTTTGCTTTCCTTGTATGACGAAGTTCAAGGAAGAGGCACTTCATCTAAACCGACCAGGAAAGTGTCCATGTGACAATTGCATGACTCTTGTTGTTTCGTGGTTGCGTTTGTTCAACATTGCTCCATAAGGGGCACTGTATTTTGATCCTCAATCTTTTAATCTGTCTTGTACATTTTTAATTGGTACAGGACAAGATTGATTAAAACTCTTTGCTATGTCAGTGGCTGAAATTGTGCAACTGTCCTCTATTTTACATTTTACTGATTTCTTTTTGTACGATGAAAATTTAAATTTTCTAAGCCCTGACAGCTCAATCATACATACTTTTGTAAAATTTTAATTGATAACTATGTTTTACTTAACTGCAAGTGACCAATTGATGCATCATGTCATTACGTTATTTTTTTAAATTTCTTTTATCTTGTAACTGCTTGATTAAAAGCTTGTTCTTTTTTCTGAACATTAGGTGTCTGTTAATAATTTAGTCCCAGCCAAATTTGCAACTCACACTTTTTATTGTTTTTATTATTTTTATTATATTTTTGAAAGGATGAGGTGTGCATTGATTTAGTAGTGTGTATTTGAGCAAGTGTGTCACCCTCCATACTGGAGAGTGTCACACGAATGAAGTATTGGCAGCCAGCAGAGGTGGTACTAGCACCCGATACTTGCACCCATGCCATGTGCAGACAGCAGAGGTGGTACTAGCACCCGATACTTGCACCCATGCCTTGTGCAGCCGCCAGGGTTGATACTAGCACCCGATACTTCTACCCATGGCTTTTCAATAGATGAAGGTAGTCAGACCCATGATGGGGCAATTAAAAGGGAAGTAATGGATCACAACATATTCAATTTACAAACCTTTATTCAGTGAATGGGATGAAATGCAACATGTCCGCACGTACAGCACAAAAGTAAACTCAGTACTGTGTACTGCGTAGATTGTAGAAAGACAGCATTTCGACATTTTAATTATTGGAGCAATTACACACTGATACAAAAGAGCCGCAACAATTCTAGGAAATTTGTAACAGAATCGTATCAAATTAGAGATATGTGACTTTTCAAGGCCACAAACTGAAACACTCAAGACATTCTAAGCATAGATACACTACAACTTGAACTAACCTTCAATGACAAACAATACATCACCAAAAATATGCAACATAGTTGTAAATGTAGACGAGTGACTGATATAAAGTCAATAAACAACAGGAAGCTTACTTTACAGAATGAAGTTGTGCGACATCACACTAAAACATTACTAAAGTGTCAAATCCTAAAAAAAAAAACTGATATAGTTTTCTCTTTGGTCTAGCAGGACTGAATGAGATGGTCATGGATTAAAGATCACACATAGTAAAGAGACTGCCATTAATATTACTTTAAAAAACGTTCGACTTCAAAAATGAAAAGAGGAAACTACACTAGTTGCAATGAACAAGACACAAAGAGAAACTGAGTACGCAACAGTTTGTGGGGTCAACATTCCCATAAATACTGGAAAACCTGTCAGCTCTTCTAGGGCACAACCATGAATTCTGATATACTTAAAGCAGCATAAACATACGAAATTAGCTGTTTAACTGGGTCACCACATCATTTATCAATCAATTTCATAAAAAAAATTATAATAAAAAATAAATAAATAAATAAATAAATAAATGTGAAGATACTTCCAGAACAAGGAGACACCGGCGAGGATTGATATGAAATACAAGTTGCACTGGTGAAGTTTTGGAGACAACATCAAATTAGAGAGAGCAACACAAGCTTATGAAAATTGAGAATAACTTCACAAATTTCAAAGGAGAGACTTATTGAACTGCACACAATGAAAACAATCTTTCCTCGACCTGGCACTAATGATAATGAAATACCTAGTGAACCGGTATAACTTCCAACAACAGACTCTTCAAAGAAAAATAATTCACCATGTCAAGGGAATGCACGGTAGACTTATATAGCACCATTCACATACACAGGATACCAAAGTAATGTTTTGGAAGGGGAACAAGAACCACTTTAACTAGCACCCAACAGTTCAGAATTGCAATTATAATATAAAAGAACACAGAACCTACTTTTCAGGACGAATGCAACCACTTGATTTTTGATGTCTTGTCATCGCTGCACCCCTCCCTCCTATCATCTTTCCACATAAATTACATGGTCTCTTGGGACACTTATTTCTAGCAGGGAAAAAAGGATTAAAATCCTCCATTGCTTTTCGAAAGACTTCTGCTTCTGAATGTTTAGCCTTTATGTGGTTCAACAGCTTCAATCTCGAGGGGTACACGACTCTGAAAAGAAGTGAACTGGGATTGGGGATTGAGGATTGGGGCAAGGATTTCTAACATTGAAATTGATTGTGAAGGATTGGGTAAATTGGGTGGATTGCAGGGGATTGGAGGGGATTGGGAGGGATTGGGAGGGATTCGGAGGGATTGGAGGGGATTGGGAGCGATTGGAGGGGATTGGAGAGGGATTGGGGGGGATTGGAGAGGGATTGGAGGGGATTGGAGGGGATTGGAGAGGGATTGGAGGGGATTGGAGAGGGATTGGAGGGGATTGGAGAGGGATTTTAAGAGGCTGCCAAAATAGTAGAAAAGACAAGCTATGATAGCCCGTAATAGGCGGAATGCCGATACGCCTGAAGCATAGGCAACCCATTTCGCAGCCCAAGAAATGGCCCACATTCACATCAAAACAAAAAAATAAAGTTTGAGAGTAGTGTTTTGTTTCATTTCTTCAATTCTTGTTACGAAATCTTGAAAGATTTTGAATTAAGCCCTTCGAAACATAATTCAAAGCTATATTCAGTTCTTAGGGTGTTTCCACAATGCCTTGTACATAGCTGGTTTTCTAGACAGAATTCTCAGAGACAAGGAAGATTTATTGTTAGAGTTCAAGTTATATGTAAAGGGGAAGTGTAATACTACCTAATAGAACCCAAATGACGACCAAATAATACAAATGAGATTGGCTGGGATTGCCAAGTTATAGTTTTGATTCATAAATTAAGTATAACATTATTATTACATTTTTTAAAAGTAAATACTTTTATTATTTGTTTGTCAGTTTGGTGACATTAGATACTTTTACCCTTTTCCTTTCTGAACAGCTTGAGCCCAAACAATAATTACACCTTGTTTCTGAGAAATCTGTCTAGAAAACTAGCTAAGTACAAGTCATTGTGGTAGCACCCTTATCCCAAGGCTACAATCAAAGTCTTTTAAGATTTTGATACAAGAAAATTCATAATAGATATAATTCTGTATGTTGAACTTTCTTTCCACTTTTGATTGAAATTATATGGTTCTACCTTATGGCAAGAACATATATTCTGAACCCCAGATGCCAAGACATTATTTATGCACATAAGCAGCACAAGCATCAGAGTAAAATTCTTTTTTTTTTTTTTTTTTTTTTTTTTTTTTTTTAAAAAAAAGGGGCTCCATGCATATAAAAGCAAGGGGGAAAAAAATCACATCCATATTGTTTCTTTTAAAACACTTGCTTTAATAAACAACAATTACTACTAGGGCAACCATTGGCATCAATTAACATTATACTGTAAAATAAAATCACATTCAACAGGTAACTTGTATTAGCCTACTTCAAATTAGTGAAGAAGGTGAAAGCATCAGTAGACAGGAACAGCTGGGATCCAATATTGGTGGGTGCTGGCAGATGTGAGACATAGTTTTCTATATTAATAAATCCCTGTATCTTGGCTGCTTTATAGGCAAGGCTTCTGTCAGCTTTTAATTTATACCAGGAGCACATGCATCCTACACCTCTTGCTGTAGCCTTGTTCTGAGGTGGATCAGGAGGAACACTTGGTAATGTATATGTTCTAGCAGCACCAGAGCCACTCAAATAAGTAAAACTGAGAACCTGCCCAATGCAGTGTACTCCCTGCTTTCTGAAAATACACCAGTCACCTTCTTTTATGGAGGCTTTTCTTACCAGTTCTGTTGCGGCTTGCTTCTTTGAGTTGAAATTGGATAACGTAAAACAAACTCCTTGCCTTACTCTCAGCATCCGATCACTGCTCAATTTAAGACCGTTCTTTGACAGTAACCAACAAAATGTTGATTTTCTCATTTTTACAAAACGACCATTAGAAGTAGGAACCATAAGAAAAATGCTTGTAGGTGGCAGTAAAATTGTTTCTTCAGGAATGTCAAGAAATGGATTAAGATCCGTGATATCTTCAGGTGAGGGGAATGCTGCTAGTAGGTCTAAGCTAATATCGTCTTCATCAAGCACACTACTGTACACACTTTGTTCTAAGATAGAATTATCTTCTAGGTCATCACAAGCTTCCATAGCAGAAAGGTACTGCTTGATATGAACTAAAGAGAAACATTTTACTCCCAGTTTGTTCATGACTAGTACTATATCACTTTTAGCGAGATTTACTACTTTCAAAATCTCATCATTATTTGGAAGATACTCTAGAGATAATTTTTCTTTAGTGAGCATTCCGATCAGTTTTTTTCTTCTCTCTCTGGGAAATACAAGCTTCTCCGACAATTTGGATGACACAAGGTTGAGTACATCAATTCTTTTTACTCTTGCAAGAAACTCTTTCATGCAGAAGTTAATTACTGTAGACTGTGTGGAGGTCATTGATCTTGCAAGTCTAAAATATCCTTCACATGGTTGGCTTCCCAGCAGCTCCACAAGAAAATATTCTGGCGTAGATTCTTCTCTGAATTTGACAATCAACATTGTAATAGTATGTGCGATTATTTCAACACAAACATAAAGGTTTGATGTTACAAAGTTGTTCATATTGTAGGAAGCATGGTTAAAGAGAAAAACTTTCCAGAATCTCAAAAAGAAAACACAGTACCAAACGTTGTAGAGCCTTTCAGCAGCACTCAAGGCTTCATCTAGACATGCTTGCAAAAGAAAGCGCATACTTGTGAGGTAAGCAATTGTGCCTTCACTGCCAGTAACATTTTTTTGGAGAGAAGTGGTGACTCTTTCACTACACATTTTAATAGAAGCATTAAAATTCATTTTATCCTTTTCCAAATCATGATCAGTCAGACCATGCTCTTCTTGAGGAATATTTTTGATTAAAATTTTGAGATGGGTTTGAGATGCTACATATTTACCAAGAGGAAGAACTGTTGACGGATTGAGGCGGGCTCTAAATTTGTTAATAGTGTGGATGGGGTCTTGCATTACATTAAAATTTCTACTAGAACTAGCAAAAAACCAGTCTTTCCACTTCTCTTCAAAATAAAACTCATCACTTTGATCACCCGACTGTCCAAACAGGTGAGCGTGCATGGCTTTGAGGAGTTTTGGGTCACCATCAGATGCAAAATTTATCACTTCAACACCAAGTTTTCCTAACTCTTTATGAATAAAATTCCACCTTTTAGAAATATGTACGGCAGAAAACTTGTTGTCTGTGCCAAACAAGGTGAGACAAAAAGATGGGGCTCCTTTTTGTAAGGGCTGAGCCATGATAGCATAACCGTTCGATGCAACTCTTCCATTCCTGAGGTGAGATGCTATCATTGCAGCTGACGTTGCTGGGTGGCTGCTAGGTATCGGTATGCCATCATCATTGAGAGCCAGCACCGGGCCAATAATTTGATTGGTTGTAGAATCATAACAAAACTTTTCTTGTACACGAGTCCCATCTTCTGATATTGCCACTTTGAGTGGCAAGTTATTTTTCATCAAGAAGTCCACTAGCTCCTGAAATCGAAACACACCTTCAATTACAGGCTGTGACGCATTTTTCAACATAAGCTCGACTTGGCTGATGGAAGGTAGAGATCCAGGTAGATTAACTTGTAAGAATTCATAAATCATTCGGCCTCCAACTACAAAAAGATAAACCGCAAACAGCTTTAGGTCTTCCTCATACCGTTGACCGTGATTCTTTCTTTCTGAGTTTTTGTGGGCCGTGTCCATTAAAAGTTTTAAGAGAAAAGACAAATTCATCTTATTGGAGTCACCTATTGCTAGTGAAAGTTCTTTGCATCTAGCTTCTAAGCAACTTATTATCTCACTGTTTGCTTTTAGAGTTATCTCTATTTCATTCAAAACAGGAAAATAAACCGGAATACGAGTTTGATTTTCAATGTGTCGACCCAAAGCTCTTTTTCTTTTATCTGCCCTGCTGAACTTTTTTGTATTTGGGGAGATATCCGAACTCTGATATCTCCCACCACCCAAAAAACCTGAGCCTCACCTGATTTATTGCTTTCCTCCATCTCAATCAGATCCCCTCCATCTTCCTCTTCTGAGTTTCTTGTTTCTGTACCAGCAGCAACAGATTTCTCATTACCTGGTTGAAAGAATGATTGTAAAACTGTCCCAGGCAAATGATCTTTTTTCTCTTTGTGTTTCATGAAGTGGCGATAAATATTGGACATAGTCCAGGATGATGATGCAGACCGGTACCCATATATGTTTTCAGAGCAGATCAGACACTTTGTTTGTGCTATCAATACAGGCCCTTCATTTTTTTCCACAGTTTTTATAGTCATGGTCACACGTGAAACACTAGTAATATAATCTTGAGTGAATTTTTACTTCTTGAAGTAGTCTTTCAAAAGTTTCTTAATATAAGTCTCTTCTTCAGGAAAATCATAGCTTAGTACATTATCCTCTGAAGTCTTGCGTCTCTTGGGATTTCCAGCATCATTAGCAGAGTTCTTCTTAAATAATGGGTGCATAGTCACACTTTTCCCAAGAGGCTTGTCTTTTTCTGTGTGGTTTTTATTTACATACTGTACCACTTGTCGAACTAGCTTTTTCTCTCCACTAAAAAATGCAAATGATTTGGCACTAGTTGCTGAGCCAAGGTACAATTTCAATTCTTGTGCATCAGGTACTCTTTCTTCAAGAGAGCCACTTCTAACAAATGTTTCAATTTCTTTAAAGTCCTCTTCTTCAAACTGTTTAAGGGCAGCATATGTTTTAAATCCACACATATGCAAGAGTCTTATGATGTGGTCATCAATCATGGTGCGCATTGCCTCCATTATTTCCACCCACATTTTGTTGTCATCGTAAAACTTCTTCATAGCTATATCTTTACTTGTCTGAAATTAAAATGCATATGATTAAAACCTTGGAAATATTAAATGGGGTATAGTAGTTTGAATAATTATCGATTCTGTATGCTTTTATACCTCATCAGCATTTTTATCCATTGGTATTGAGTCAAGTTTGTGTGCAGAATGCTCCTGTAAGAGAAAAGGCTAATATTAACCTAATTCATATAGAATTTCTAACGTTGATGCTGCATGGGCACGACCCATTATGATTTGAGAAACATGTTTACATTCACACCTTTCTGAATGCTGTTCTTAGTTATAAGTTAAACTAAAGGTCTTATTCAGGATTTCATAGAGGAATTGTTTGGCTATTTAATAAGAGGCTGTTTGCTCACTTAAACAATATAAATAATATTTTCAAACTATTAATGCAACAAATTAAATATTTTAAATTGCTTAAGTATAGAATATAATGGTGCTAAAATTAGTTAAGATAAACTAGCATAGCATTCAATAGCACAACAAGTCCTTTCTAATGAAAACCCTCACCTGATCTTTAAGTCTCAGCTAAGCAAAACAGCGGGGAAGGTAGGCTTTCAAAAACTTACCTTGTCCTTGTCACTTTGCTCATTATCTTGATTTCCTTCTACCACCTTCTCTGAAATATTCTGAAAAAAATGCAAAATTATAGCACATTCTACAAATAGATGTTTTTGTGGAACTGCAAAGCAATATGAACATACCATTTCTTCACATTCCTCATCCTGGTCCCCCATCTTTGGCAAAGTTTCGGCGAATTACAGGGTTCTGAAAATATGAAAAAAGATTACATTACAGCAACCTTTGGTCATTTGTGACCTGTCAAGTCAACCGTACGATGAGCAAGAAGGCATCCTGGCCTAGCCATAGAACAAAACAGATACATAGAATTCGGCTCCATTAACCTAACCTTACTTTCAATAAATGCAGCTTTTTTCACTCCGCGCATTCAATAGTAATTTGGATGACACACAATGACATAACAAATAGTTAAACACTCGTTCATCTAAATTTAAGAAGTTACAGTGAAATGATGCTGTTTAAAGAATGAATTAAGTATACTTACACTACGGCTTGGTGCGCGGGGTAGCGCCGCCGGTGAGTCGCGCCTCATCTGTGTGTGTGGTAGTGTTGTGAAGTCAGTCTGACACACAACCTCAGCGGTTTTGGCGCGACGCAAGTCACAAATGCTCTCCGCGTACGGTACTTAAAGCATTTATCGAGAATTATCGACTAAATGGATGCATGAAAAGTTATTTGGTAGAGAGGATAGGGGTCTGACTGGCATTATAGGGGAATTTAATAGATTATGTGGAGGATTGGTGCGATTGTAAACAATAATTTGGTCTTCATCGTGGATTTTATAGATTGGACGGGATTGATAGATTCGGTGGGATTGGAAGGATTGGAGAGGGATTGGTTGGGATTGGTTGGGATTGGTCGGGATTGGTTGGGATTTGAGAGGGATTGGAATAGGGATTGTTTCTCAGGTGAACTGGGATTGGTCGAAGTCGTGTATCCCTCGTTCAATCTGCTCCCATGCTGGTATTCTTTGTGACACAACATAACTGGGCAAATAGCAAGTTTTCTTCCAGTTCTCTTCTTAGGCACTTGAGGAAAAACATCTTCACATTCAGCTGACACAACACCACTCTCCTCATCAACATTGTCATCATCATCGTTACTCTGAATTGGGACCTGCAAAAATAAACATTGCGGCTTTTGGATTTGGGCGTACTGCCTATGAAAGAGATTGAAACGTGTCCACACTACCTCTTTTCTACTGTCAGGGTCCGGTTGACTGTTGAGAGGATTGTCATTAATTCTCAAAATGCTCTTGTAAAATGTAACGGGTTCTCCCTTGGGAACAGCCTTTGCCCAAAAGCATTCAAGTAAATCTGGTCTTACAGCAGCTATCAAGCGCTGTAGGTCCATGTGTACCTCTCCACCACTATGAAAAGACAACAGATTTGAAAATTGTCAATAAGAAAATATCAGCATATGTTTCACTCTCAGGCAGGAACACTTTGGAGCAACAAGTCCATAAGGAATCCAAGATGATGTGGCAAAGTTGCACGCCTCAGCAATGTTGTAGCCTGACAAAGGGCAACGTCAAACTTCAGGGCTGTGTTTTCACACCTGACACAGATAAAGGATTGCAAAATCGATTACAATCGCTTACTTGCTGGGGTAGCATTTATATACCTGTATTCCAACCCAAGTGAACTGCATTTGGAGATACGATGACACTCTCACCCTCTTTCTGGACAACCTACAGACAGGGAGAGTTACATTACAGAAATGTAAGGCGCCATCATTGAGGAGTAATAATAAAATGTTTATGCCCCAATAAATTAAAGCAGGAACTGTGTGCAAGGTTGGGTGATAAGTTCATGATGGAGACCGTAAGTTTCAATGCAAATCTTGGAGGCACTACAATCCTGAAACCAAAGGAGTTTTGTAAGCCCAATTCCTGGTTGGCAGCAAGTTTCACCAAAATAAACACTCACCATATTTTGGGTAGTCCATAATGAAGATAATTCCAAGAGTAAAGTGAATAATCTTCAATGTGTGCTGTGAAAGACAGAATGTTGTTGACAAATAACAATGAAAATATAATTATGTTTGATCGTACACACCTCACCACGGAACACTTCTTTTACATGGTGTATTAATAAGGACAACGGCAATAGCAACATCAACACAATCTTGCTTACCAGGGAAGAAAGAGTGAAGTGAGCCATAATACAGAAATGGTAATGTGATCCCTGGATATTGGTGCTATAAAAGTCTTAAGAGGGATGTTGACGCAAGGCAGTCCAGTCCAAAGGATTTCGTCATTCTTATTTCATCTGAGGCCAAAACATCAACTCCCTTCCCATACATCACTTCAAGCTTTGGGTTTGGATGACTGTTGGCCGAGCAACCATCACATCCACATTCTTCCTCCACACTCCTCTTGTCTGATAGCAGAGACTTCCGTATCAGAGCACGTCGATCCTCTGCTGGCATGGAGTTCAAACCATTCATGAACTTTGAAACATTGGCTGCATCCCGTTTTCCTTGGCCCCACAATGCCAACATTTTTGGATTCTTCTTGCGCACTGTCCTTTTGACTTCCGCAAGTGTATGAATGACATTGTTAGAGAAGTGGTCTGTTAAGGCTTCAGGGCCCTTCTCATTTAAAATTGTAGAACTGAAAAAAAGGAAAAGCAAAATTTTAAATCACCAAAATATTATAAATAAATACATACACAAGGCTTCAGTCAACCTTATTTCATTTTTTCTTTTCTTGCTGTACTTTGAAGACACTGTTTAGGGTAATGACATATGACCATGTGTTTACATTGTGAATCTTTGAAAAGCTTAAAAATAATCAACTTAAAAGACGTTAAACAATCCGATCAAAAGTGTGACTAGCCAATGCGGTACTGGTATATGTTGTCAGTGATATTAAAAAAATGAAACAATTCTTGTAACGAAGTCTTCACAAATTTGACATAATTTGGCATGGAACTTTTTCTGGTCAGATCCAATTCATTATTCTCTAGTTAAAAAGCTCCACTGTACAATTTGCATTACAAAAATTTACTCTTGAGTTGCATTCATGAATAGATGAACTGTTATTCACAAAGTTTTTCTGGAAAACTTCTTAGACAGCTAATTTGCACATTGCAAATAGGATGATGTAGCACAGTTAGTAGAGAATAAAGAATTGGATCTGACCTGGAAACGTTCCATGCAAAATTTTCAGAGTTTTCATTTCAAGATATTGATCATTACTCTTATGTCAGATGACGGTTGAGATGAGTGGTTACTTACCAGCATGTCTCCTGATGTTCCCAGTTTGAAGGTGACGTCACAGATTTAACAAAAGAGGCAACTTCCTCGGGGGTGCAGACGCCACCGTCCGGGTCTGCTCCAAAAGAACGATGTCCATAAAGGTTGGGGCAGTGCTCGTAAGCCACAATAACTTGCTTCTCAGCCGTAGACAATCTGCCCTTGAAATCTCTGAGACAAGAGCTGGTCCAATGAAGTACCCCCGCTTCGTTCACTGGCTGGCAAAACAACCTGATCTCATCCGAGTAAGGAGAATTGAAAATGTAATCCGTAAACGATATTCATATGACAAAGGTGGATTAATGCAAGGAACACTAACCTTAAAAACACCCGCTTCCGCGACGGCAACATCAGACTTCTCCACTTCCTCAACGAACTTTGCAATGTTAAAGAGCTGTAACTCATTGACCTCGTTTGTTCTCACAACGCAATCCATCATCTAACACCAGCTATCACACACAATTGAAAGTAGACAGTTCAAAAATGAAGTGTCAATAGTTCAAGCCGATGCAAAGCAAGGGAAAGCAAAACAAAGGAGACCTGGACTGGACCTGGAGTCGATTGTCAATTGTCAGGGGCTGGTATGAAAAGCGCCAGCGTGCGCAGTCGCTGTATCGTCTGCTCGCCTGCTCGCTCACCACACGCACACACACACTCCCCAGAGTGCCACCACTGTCTTTCAAAAACTTTAAAACTAAGGTATTCACAACATTGCAGGAAGACAATTAGTCCTGATCATCATGGCTTTTGCATTCTTGCCATAAGCAAAATTTAATCTAAAGAAATTAGCACAACTTGCCCGATTACTGTAGAAATTAGCTCCTACAATAGCCATGGATACAGTCAGTTCTTAACAGTGGTAGGGGGTTATCTTACATTTCGCTTGTCCCTAATGCAAAGCACGCACGAAGCTCAGCCGCTGGCGAAAGCACGCACAGCGGAGCGCCGCTGGCGAAACCACGCACAGCGCAGCGCCGCTGGTGAAACCACGCACAGCGCAGAGCCACTGGCGAAACCACGCAAGTGCTTTTTTTGGTGATTTTTGGAGACATATACCGTTGGAAAGAGGAAATCATGCTTTTTCAGAATGTATAGATGTCTCAATTTTTTTGAAAAATGCACTTGCGTGGTTTCGCCAGTGGCTCTGCGCTGTGCGTGGTTTCACCAGCGGCGCTGCGCTGTGCGTGGTTTCGCCAGCGGCGCTCCGCTGTGCGTGCTTTCGCCAGCGGCTGAGCTTCGTGCGTGCTTTGCATTAGGGACAAGCGATTTGATAAAGCTGAGCCATTACAATCTATGCCAATGATACAGAGTTCGGTCAGATGTATGCCCTCCAGTGTGAATGTTGGCTCTGGACCCAATCTGTATTTCGATATTGTCCATAACAACTGATTTTACGTGATTACCAAAGTAATGTTGGTAGGAAGTTACAGCTTGAGTCAGAGCAAGTCTACAAGAAATAAACACATTATCTGGTTTATGAAGATGTGCTTCATGCCCTTACATCGTGCAATACATTAATAAATGATCCTAAATAATTTCGTTGGAAAGGAATGCACCAGCATCTACTATAAAATCTAAATCTAGCCAGACAGGTTAAAAGCGCTCCATACCACTTGCTGACTAACGAGCCAGGCAAAAATACACCAATCGCTTTGCCTGCACTGGACTCGAGGTATGAATCATTTTCAACACTCCTTCACACAAAAAGTAAAGAAGGGTTTAAAATATTCTATTTATTTCAATTCCTTTCGGAAGGAAAACAAAATAAAACATACAGTCAAATGCCCTAATTTCGGACTTGTGCCCTAATTTCGGACAGTTTGCAGAGAAGTGCTTATTTCAACCTATCTCGGTTGTATAGTGTATAACAGATTTTTCTTACCATATTTGTGTTCCTCAGCGTTGGATAGGCAAGAGTCACATCGTTGATAGTTGTTCCCGGGAAATGGACCGCCAGCGTGCCCCGGTTGATTAGCGCCCTGACCATCCGCTCCAGCTCCTCTACGTGTGGATCTTCCAAGCGGTGCAGGCAATTTCGAAGAGCATTGATGGGGACACTGATATACCTTGCCTTAATCAGCTTGGCAGGTGCCTTCCGAACTATTGTCTTGATGACATCAGGACCTCCGAAACAGCCGCAACTTAGGCTTCGCACCTGGTCGTCTCTAACGAGCCCTTTACTTGGGTGGTCGATTGTTACTGGAGCGTAACAAACCGGACAGTTTAAGTAAAGCGCGTTAGGGTCGTCCAGGTGCAAAGACAGGTCCTCTGCATAGTTGGCAAGGGCTTCCTCGCATATCGTGTCGAGAGCTGCATAACACAAGAAATTGCGATTATACGATTGCGGCAGCGCGGGGCAGGGCGGGGCAGGGCAGGACGTGGTGGGGCGCCACTGGCGGCTCCAGGGTTCGGGGTTCGCGACCCCCCCCTCGGGCCAAGCCGAAGTACGATGTCGACGCCCGAAGGGCGTCGACGTCGTACTTTGCCTCTAGGCTCAAACTTCGGTCTTGCTTACAATCGGAAACGGATCAGGGTTTACTTACTGAAAATAAAAGATTAAAATGCACCTACTACTGAACGCCTAAAAATGCAAGCATACTCGAGTGACGTTAAGGTAGCTAGGAGCTTCTTTTCTTTCTCGAGTACAACGCTACAGCTACATTCGCGAAAGACACAGACACTGTGTGCCGCTCAGAATCCGACCTAACGGCTGACCTACGCGCGCGCTGCCACAACTCTGGAAAACCTTGAAACCTTGAAAACCAGAAAGACTGTGAGAATTTGTAAACGATCTAGAAAATCATTGAAAACTCAGGGAAAATTTGAAAACTCGTGGCAGAAATTATAGATTTGACTGAGCCCATGATATTGCTTGGTATAAATGGAAACACTGCGATGACGGAGGTCACAAAAGTGTGAGGCTTGTAAAAAAAACTAGTCAGATTTTGGCACTTTATAAAAAAAAATTTCCGCTCGCTTCGCTCGCGTTTATTCGTCGAATCGTTATGCGGTTCTTACAATTCAGGAAAATTCGAAAAGAAAGGGGGCTAAATATCGGGACTTATCGAAAATGTGAATAAAAACTCAGGGATTAAACTACAGATTTTACTGAGCACATGATATTGCCTGATGTTCACAAAACCACTTCGATTTGTGGGTCACAAAAGTCAGAAGCTTATCGAAAAATGGTCCATTTTTGTTACTTTGTAAACAAAAAATTTCCGCTCGCTTCGCTCGCGTTTCATTAATCGAACCAATATGAAGGGCTTTAAAGTCAGAGAAATTCCCAAAAAAGGTGGAATGGAAATCAGGGGAAATTAAAAAATTGTGGCAACCCTGCACACACACACACACACACACACACACACGCGCGCGCGCGCGCGCGCGCGCGCCGAATTCCCGACCCCGACCGGACCCCCCCCCCCCCCCCCCTCGAGTCACGTCTGGAGCCGCCACTGTGGGGCGCGGCGCGGCGCGGTGCCGGGGCGGGGCGAGACGTGTCGGTGGGCAATGGAGGGGAGGGGGCGCGTAGAGGAAGATGCGGTACATACCTTCACAATCTTCAGCATCCTCCATTTCGCGGAATAGTGCGACAAACGGCGGATCCTCACCGGGGCCATCGGTAGCAGCTCCACCGGGGCCATGGGCAGCAGCTCCACCGGGGCCATCACCGAGATCTTCACCGGGGCCATCACTGACATCTTCACCGGGGCCATCGGCAGCAGCTCCACCGGGGCCATCGGCGGCAGCTTCACCGAGATCTTCACCGGGGCCAGCGGCGGCTTCGGCGGCTTCTGCTGCAGCAGTGGCGGCGGCGGCGGCGGCGGCGGCAGCTTTAGCAGCGGCTTCAGCAAGGCTGGCGTCGGCGGCGGCAGCTTTAGCAGCGGCTTCAGCACGAGTGGCGGCTCAAGCGGCGTTGTCAGCGGCTCTTCACACAAGTTTTCACCTTATGAGGTTATGTTTGGTGCACCCATGAGAACACCACTGGACTTGGACAGAGGTGAGCCGCCCAGGCAGGAGGAGATGCACAAGATGTTTCCGTTTTGGGTTAGGCAAACGATGCACGACATCCATGAAACGGTGGCACACATGAGCAAGAAGGCTGCAAAACGTATGAAAGAGTATTACGACAGAACAGCATCACTAGCACCGTTCAAGGAAGGGGACAAAGTCTTCTTGTACTACCCGCGAAGGAAAAAGGGCATCTCTACCAAATTATTTACGAGATGGGAAGGGCCTTACGTGATACTCAACATACTGTATGACTGTAACGCCAGAATAAAGAATTTGGAAAACAAGAAGGTCGTTATAGTACACATAGACCGACTGGCTAAGTGTCCAGAGGGAGATGAAAACAAGCACACAGACCTCACGAGTGCCTGGCTGTCGTATGCTACATGAGGGCCGCCACTTTGGATCGATGGTATCGAACTCGATCCCAGGCAGCGCGCGGAGGTTTGAAAGGCCAGGGTTGCTAAGGGTGACCTATTGGCAGGGGAATGCCAAACAATCAAGGCAAGCCGAGGCCATTGTAAAATTCGAGCAAAAGAGAGAACAGAGAAATCAATTAAAATGAGCACAGCAGAGGCTACAAGCAACAAAACTATTGACCTAAATAAATTGGCAGAAGTAGCGAACAAAGTCAAACAATAAGATCAAGCAGGAGAGTGCAAAAGGAGCAGGGAAGAGGACCCAAAAGGCTAAAGCGTTACACTCTCTCAAAAAGAAAGTCAGCAAAAATAAAGGTGATACAACAAAGCCAAAACTCCAGAAAGCGCTACAAGCAGATCATGAGGAAATTAGCCTGAAAGATATATTCAAAGAAATGATCATCAAAGTAGAGCCAGTCACAGAAATTGAGGATCCAGAAGAAACTACGAGCAAAGCAGAAGTGACGGAGCAATGCAAGAAAGAAGAAAGCAAGACAGTGGTTTTCTTCAAACTAGTGGACGATTTTAGTGTGACAGACAATGAAAGTGATGAAGGAGAAAGAAACGAGAAAGACAAGCAACAAGAGACAGTGAGTGTGAAGCGGTTGGAAGCAGAAGGACAAGAGACGAGCACAGACGAGGAAGAGAGGGAAATGGACAAGAGGATAGCGGAGGAAGAAGCAAGAATCAGAGAAATAGAAAAACAATTAGTTAAAATAAAGGAGGAGGAGTGGAAGTTAATAAGAATCGAGGAGGTAGCGGAGGCCAAAGGAAGAAAGGAGTGGTTGGACAGGGCAACAAAAAGATGTAGAAAGTGTAAAAAGAGAGGACATGTTGCCAAAGAGTGCTTGTAATGTCAAAGTGTTGTGCCAAAAGTGTTAATTGAGCCAAAAGTATTAATTGTACCAAAAGTGTTAATAAATAAGTGAATGTTGAAACTTGGAGTGGTTAATCAAATACCCAAAGTGAGGAAACGGGAAAAGGGAAAAACAGCCGGGGTTGGACAAAGGAAGTAATATTTCAGAGAAAGAAAAAAAAAACATGCTGACAGTCTGACTGAAGATAGCCCACATAAAAGAGGCAACAAATAAAAACGATGTCAGAATGACAGTAAAAACTGTAGACAACCCACATACAAAGGGGTGAAAAACGGGCAACAGTCAACTGACAGTAAAAACAGTAAATGAACACAAACAAAGGTAAACAAAGACAACAAACGTTTCATAACCCACAAAAGGGAAGATAAAATGGAAAAAAAAAATTAAAAGAGAAGAATGCTACGGGGCGGGGCTGAGGAGCAAGGGGTCCAGGAAAGTTAAGGAGTCCGAAGGAACAGGAAGAAAAATTCAAAAGTTCACCTGGGAAAGGAAGGACATGTAAGGAAAGAGGGTGAAAATAAAAAGGAAAGGAAGGGTTGGAGGACACTAACCTTACTCCTCAGCATCCCTCGGGAGAAGGGCCGCCATGGCGTCTTGAAATCGGTGGACCTCGGTCTGTAAGGAAGGCGGAGATGAGCAACAACAAGACAAACAACAGCAAAGGAGGCGCGAAGCCACAAAACCACGAAATGAACGCACAAATGTCCAGCGCAAACAACGCGCACAAATAAAGCGGCTGTGAGGGCCGAACAGATCTTCCACAGGCATCCATTTCAACTTATACACCACCACCCCGGTGAGGAAGAATAAGGGCAAGGCGTGAGGCGCACAAGGCCCGCACAATAAAACTTCCTCCCCATCCTCAAGAGCGGAATGGTAATGGAAGAAAACCACGGACATGATGCCTGACTAGGTGAAGCTAACGCGCGAGAAGTAAACAAACGAAAAAAAGGGTACGTTACCAACGAGACGAGACTGAGTCCGAGTCGGACAAGGACGCGGAGTCCTCCAGCGCGGAGTCGCAGTCGTCCGATGACAGAGAGGAGTCGGACTCCGCGTCAGATGCCTCGTCGTCGTCGTCGGACTGCAGCTCAGGAGGGAGCTCGAACCCATAGAAATCAAAACCTGCCATAATGGCAGGAGCAGGATGCTGTTGGTGAGCCGGGGGAATGAGCTCGATTACCCGCGGCTCCGGGAACTGCTCGAGAATCCTGTGGGGCATCGGATTGTCGCTATGATATAGAACCAGCTAAAAAAAAAAGAAGAAGAAAGGGTAAATAATTGGAATAATAACTAGTAATAAAAAAAAGGGGGGGCCTTACGTAGCAGGGCTCTCCACAAATCCCGCAGCTGTAAAACCAGTTGCAGTCTAGTAGCGCGGAAGGTACCATCGCGTGAAATTGGACGTAGGAGGGTGTAATTGCAGTCCAATTTGGAAAGGAATAGCAGAAGGGAATACATTGAAGACAAATCTGAAAGGAAACATACGGACGCTGCATTGAAGCACGCCGGGCACGGGCAGAACACGGAAGTTTTCAAGAAATACACGGGTAAAAAGGGTACTTACTCGAGACACGGACGCGGGGTCGTCATTAGGGTAACCGGAGAAGTGTTGGACGAGGATGATATTGGACATTTTGAAAAGAAAAGGCAGAAACGGACAGAAACACGGAGGAAAGATGGCACGGAGAGACGAGACACGAACAGAGACGCGGACGTAGCAACAATGACAACAAACTACAAGCTACGCGTGGAAGACGAACGGCACCGGCGCGACGAACCAGGGGAAGTTTTTCTCGGAACAAAAAGGAAGTACGGAACGACAGCCAATCAGGAGCGAGGACAAAAACGACGGCGCGGCTTGCACTCGGGAGAACCGAGGCAGCCGGCTGACCGGAGCAGCTCGCGATCAAGGGACCCGAGGGTCGAGCGGAGCTGACAGAGGGCAGACTCTGAGACATTGGTGAAACGAAATAAACAGCACTAGTATGGAAAATACTAGCGGGAAAGGAGGGAGAAAGGAACTTAGAAAATATTTCCAAAAATTGGAAATTGGAAATCCAAACCAAACACATCAAGACGACGCAGAGTAGCCACAGGACAGGAGCAACAACGGAGGCAAACGACTCGACGCTGGATCAGATACGCAAGACATCCTTTATTTACAAGCTAAGTATCCATAACCTACAGAAGGTTATATGTTATAAAAAGTTTAGATTTTCAAGGTGTCACGTAGATAGGGTTAGCTAGAGGGTAGGAGACACCTAGGGCTAGCAAACGCATGCCCTCAGGCAGTGGTAGAAAAGTGCGACATTTACTGTTCCAGGATTCATTGTGTGTTTCAGGTTTTCCTGTTACACCATTGCAGGACTTCAAGATAGCAAGATTTAATGGACTTGAATATTTGACATATACTCCGTGGTTGATCAACCTTAAAGGATTGAAGCTACTATCAGTAAGGAGCTGATGGTGGTCCGGCAAGGTGTCATACTAATACAGTGATTACCTGTTAGGAGGAAAGTCAATTTCTTTTTGTATGCACACTGAGTCAAGCCAGTAGGGTTGAATAATCCGTAGGCTTGTACAAGGTGGAAGTTTCAGGTCATCTATTTAAGTAGAAAATAATTTATTGGAATTGTTAAAATAGTCGAAACATGTTAAACATGCATTAAAAAATTTACGTGATTGTATCAAAGACTGAGGCGGAAACTGGTGAGACTATGTCAAGGGGCATGCGTTCTAAGGAAGAGGAGGTTTTGAAAAGAGGGAGTAGTGTAGTATTATGACAACAAACATAAACCTATCTGGTCACAGCAGAACGCATTGTCACGGCCCGGAGTGATCACTACCAGACCGCATAGAAACTCAGTCCCACAACCAACTTTTGTTTTACGATCGCCTTTGTTCTTCCTGTTGTCATGCCAAGTTCCCAATAAAAGGAGGCGCGAGCTCTGAGCTCGCTGTCATTCTCCACTCTGACTGAGGCCTGGCTTCGTTAAGAGCTTGACACTTCCCCGTTCCGTGCTAATACTACAATATTATTCAATACAGTTTAAAAAAATTTGCTCAATGTTGTACTTAAATGCCATTTCCAGTTTCGATCTATCATCTTCGTCTTCAACTCATCCCACAACATTGTGTAGGCTGGTGCCTCTTTTAATATGGCCAGCATGGTCTCCTTGCAGTATAGCATACTGAATACCTAAAACAAGAATAATCAAGACCGCGTGCATGGTACTGTAATAAAAAAAAAAAACTTACCTTTTGTTCTACCTGCAAGTACCAATTGGGAACGATACAACTTCGAGGAAGGGAGGGTCTGAAATTCAGTCATCATCAAAAACGATATGAAACAGCTACTCAAGTTAAGAAATGGATTTAAGTCATCCTTATGCCTCACTATTACTTTCTACTAACGTGTAATGGAAAGCAGTGCCAAGGTCTGGTACACAAGGTCTGGCACTTCAGTCAGACCTTCCAGAGGCCCTGGCGGGTCCAGTCATAGTCTCCTACAGGTCCTAGTTGGTCATCCAGGAAAACTTTCCCCGGAATCTACCTGATCCGCCAACTTTCCCCGGAAGTTTTGGTATCTGTCATGGTCTATGGAAGAACCTTGTGGAAATTGGTCATCCAGAAAAACTTTCCCCGGAATCTACCTGATCCGCCAACTTTCCCCGGAAGTTTGGCTAGCCGTCATGGTTTATTGTAGAAACCATGTGGAAAAACCATGTGGAAAACTAGGGCGGTATCTGATCGCCTTCGAACCTCTAACTTTCGTTCTTGATCAACGAGAACATCCTTGGCAAATGCTTTCGCTTCGGTCCGTCTTGCGACGATCCAAGAATTTCACCTCTAACGTCGCAATACGAATGCCCCCGCCTGTCTCCATTAATCATTACCTCTGGTTCTGAAAACCAACAAAATAGAACCGAGGTCCTATTCCATTATTCCATGCACTAGCATTCAGGCAATATCCAGCCTGCTTGAAGCACTCTAATTTGTTCAAAGTAAACGTGCCGGCCCACCTCGACACTCAATGAAGAGCACCGCGACAGGATTGAATCGGCGCCGCCCAGCGCCCCGAAGGACGCCAGCTAGACACGCCACCGGCAGGACGTCCCGCATCGCGTCAGTTTGACACCGTCGGGCGGTGAACCGACGGTGCGGGACACAGATCCAACTACGAGCTTTTTAACCGCAACAACTTTTATATACGCTATTGGAGCTGGAATTACCGCGGCTGCTGGCACCAGACTTGCCCTCCAATTGATACTCCTTAAAGGATTTAAAGTGTAGTCATTCCGATTACGGGGCCTCGGATGAGTCCCGTATCGTTATCTTTCGTCACTACCTCCCCGAGCCGGGAGTGGGTAATTTGCGCGCCTGCTGCCTTCCTTGGATGTGGTAGCCGTTTCTCAGGCTCCCTCTCCGGAATCGAACCCTGATTCCCCGTTACCCGTTACAAGCATGGTAGGCGCAGAGGGTGACGGACAACTCGCCCCATCCAAGTCGCCCCATGGTACAAGTCGCCCCATGGCTAACTCGCCCCAATTTTAGGTCTGGGGCGAGCTGCAGACTTGTGCCATCTCGCCCCATGCCAAAAATTTTATTTCATCGTGGTCGGCCAATTCCTTCCGATGAGTGCAAAGCAATTGTTGCAGGCAAGCAATTAGAGAGGAAGACGAAAAATAAAATAACAATTGAACGGGTATCTTGATAATGGAACGGGTTCACACTAAATCGCAAAGGACAATTTTTTGTCCCTAGAATTAGGTACAAAGTGTTTGCATCTTTCAGTAGACAAAATTGTCCCTATAATTAGATGCAATAAAATTTGTCCATAAGAAACAGTACAATTTTGTCCAAAAGAATCGAACATTCATTTTATTTTATTTTCTCTTCCTGAATGGACAAAAAAAGTCCAAAGAAGAGTTGCAATTTAAACCAATGACAAGTTTAAACCTGTCGTCCGCCAGAAGCGCAAGTAATTGACAAATATTTATGTTTGGAGGAGGGTGAGGGGTAAAATAATTCAAGATGACGGGCATGCAACTTGCAGGAATGGCGAAGCAGAGGGTATCATATCAATGAGACAGTTTGCCAGGTTGGCAGGGCCGCAAAAGGAATCATAAGAGGTGGAAAGCAGGGCGCCGGGGTCCGTGGAGGGCATAGTTGACAGGTCAGCGGGTCCCGGTGCCCGTTGGGGCAGAGCTGGAGGGTCATTAGGGAGCTCCCTGCGATAGTCTCGAACGGCTAACTTTATAATGTTTTCGATTTTCTCTTATTTAACCCCGTAGATGATCAGAACCCGGAGACAGCGAAGAGTAGGGGTGGGTGTGACTAGCTTTCAATTTTTTGAGAGGGCGCCAGGGCCGAAGCCCACTAGTACAACCAATTAGCAAAACATTTCAATATATTTAATCTGTTTTCTTTCATTTTATCCTGGTCCATCCAACATACATATAGAATATCACAATCTCAAGATATAACAGAATATCACAATATAACAGAAGAATAGAGAAATGAATAAGTGAAGCGCGAAAGGAACGATAACGGAAAGAGTACGACAAATGAATAACTGGAAGATAGAATAACATCACAGAATGAAATTATAAGTCACTACAACCAATGATTCGAGATTTACAAAGAGTAAACATAGATAACAATGTCCGAAGACTGAAACACTCTTTCCATTACATCACGTACCGACGCCCAATGCAGACGATCGAGGCCACACCCGAGGCGTGGAACAGCTAACTCCCTGAGGCCGAGTAACTCGACCCAGCGAGCCAGCTGCTCCAGCGAGGAAGCGAGGCTCTCGAGGGTTGGCAGGTGAAAATAACGCAATTTTGTGACGAGATAGAAAACATAGCGACCCGGATTTACCCTCAAGCGTGCCGCGTCCCCAACCTGCCAACCCCCTGCCCTCAACACCTCCTGCCCTCCGAATTTGCTCTTGAACTCGCGAGCGATTCCAGCCGACATGTGGAAGTCGCTGCTGACACAATGGGCCAGGCTGCATTGAGCGCCCAGCAGATCCCCTTTAACCTCCACTATCCTCATCTCGCCTCCAATTCTACTTCAACAATTTAAAAATTCATCCCCCGATTCAGACAATTTAGAACATAATTTACGAAAGACTAGAAGACAATGACGGAGTTGCTCGCGAGAAATTTACATGATGATACAAAAGACACGACCCGGACGACGACGAATTCAACGGCGATGTTCTGCCAAGGAGAGGGCCGGCCCATGGCCCGGCCGCGGATCTACTACTCCATACTAGGCTTCATCACTCCGACCATAATCATAATCCACCAACGCAACCTGTGCTAATTATCGCACGGTTTCACGGCGCCACAGCGCTAAGTTGGGGTGGCGAGCAAGCAGTGGTTCAGCCTACAACAGTCGCAAATCGTACGAATTTATTTCCCACCCATCGTCCACAATCCTGAGTCATATGGCGCAAACAGCCGGATGGCATACCAAGCAAGGTCCAGAGGCAGCACTTGCACTTGTCGTCGTCGGGGCGGTCCGGCGAGGAATGGCAGAGCTCTCCGTCCGCCCGGCCTCCGTGGCCCAGCGGCCGGAGCCCCAGCCAATCGCCGCCGTCCATCCGTCCCGACAACGCGCTCTGGTAGCGGACCACTCAAACCCGGAACTACGTTACGGACTGCGCGCGGGGTATCTCATCGCGCAGCATCACCGCGGAGTATCGTCCTTCCCCTTGTACTTCGGTTCGGACCACAGCCGTGGGACGGCCGGTCAAGGCAACCCCAGGGCTGTGTTACTCGCGAGAACAAAAAATACAAAACCCACCCGTAAACGTATAAACACCTCGATATGCCATCCAGCTATCTTATAGCGCACAGATCGCTACAACTTCCGGGTCGACTCTCGCTGGTTCGAGTCTGAAATCCCGTATATATATAGATATACTTTCCAATGAGTCTCGAACTCGAACCATTGAGAGTCGACCCGGAAGTTAGCCGTTCGATACTATCGCAGGGAGCTCCCTAATGACCCTCCTGGCGGGCAGGTCGGCAGGGTCGGGGGGGTGGGGGGTGGGGGGAGTAAAATCAGGGTACGGCAACGCACTAGAGCCGGGCAGCTGGTTCTATCATTTGACCACGGCCGAGTGGGGCTAGGGCGTACTTAAACTAAGATTTCTCCGCGAAGGATTGATTGTTCGGAACGATCGAGGTGTCAAAACACAACGTTTTTCTTTGTAGATTCGATATTTAACATGTACGAGTGACAAGAAACAGCAGTTTGTCCGATCTCGACGGATTAAAATCATCCTGCACGCGGACTCGGGGCGCAGCGTCTCCGGTCGGCCGACTTTCAGCTCGTGATTCTCAGGAAATACTCCACTCACATTGACATCCGGGCACAATTACAACAGTTCAGACCTTGCAGATTCGTAATAGCTATACGCTGTCGACGAAATATGAACCATTAATTGTTATAGTTGATTGAAATGAACGAAGCGTAGGAGAACGGGATTCTCGGCCTAGCCTCGCTACCGGGTGCCTCTCCCGCCCGTACGTAAACAAAATCCTGAATCCACTTTGGCTCAGTCTCACCAGTCATTCTTAAAACTTTGGAAGACGTCGTCCGCAACTCTATAACCTCGGAAGACTTGTGTGTTTTGATTAACTGGGCTTTTGATCTGTTATTACAAAGGATCAAAGTCGCGAGGTGGTGGAGAGGCACCCGGTAGCGAGGCTAGGCCGAGAATCCGGTCCTCCTGCGATTCGTTCATTTCAATCAACTATAACAATTAATGGTTCATATTTCGTCGACAACGTATTGCTATTACGAATCTGCAAGGTCTGAACTGTTGTAATTGTGCCCGATGTCAATGTGAGTGGAGTATTTCCTGAGAATCACGAGCTGAAAGTCGGCCGACCGGAGACGCTGCGCCCCGAGTCCGCGTGCAGGATGATTTTAATCCGTCGAGATCGGACAAACTGCTGTTTCTTGTCACTCGCACATGTTAAATATCGAATCTACAAAGAAAAACGTTGTGTTTTGACACCTCGATCGTTCCGAACGGTCAATCCTTTGCGGAGAAATCTTAGTTTTAGTACGCCCTACCCCCACTCGGCCGTGGTCAAAGGATGGAACCAGCTGCTCGGCCCCAGTGCGTTGCCGTACCCTGGTAAAATGTTGCTAACGAAAGGGGATTTGTGGTCATCGGCGTCCTCTTCAGGTCCCCGACGACCACTTTGATGGTACCACCAGGTTGAGCGCTTTGTCACGAACTCAACACTATTTTGATAAGGGAGACTGATGAGGTTGTCTCAAATGCCTGCTGAAAGGGGTGGTGGAAATGACAAAATCAGTGAAAATTAAAATGTAAGTATTATTTTGGACTTGTGTTTTAGAGTTAAAACCTAAGTTTTCTAGTTTCAGACATGATATGCTATGAAAAAAATGGAGTCCTGAACAATAATATAGAAAACGTTGTGCGCAGTGTTGTGAGCAATGTTTTATTTTACTGTCTAGCCGTCTAGACATGACTTTTCTACTATGCAATGATACTGTATCTATTTTACTTTCAAAAGTACGTACAGATATTGTTGTATTCAAAACGTAATCAATACATAGCATTTACCCTCAGATGGCACCCGCACATTAACCGATCAAAAGTTTAGGCAACTCCGTCATTTGTTCTATCTTTTATGAGCATTTGACTACAAACAGAAAATTTGAACTAAAGTTATGAAAATGGGATGAGTATAATCAAGTCAACAAGTAATGTTATATTCCCTAAAATTTTATTGAAGACCTCCTCTATTCATAAGTAATACAAAGTTTTCTAATATCAGAAAGTACTCTGGACATTGAACTGACGGAAAGGGGTACAAGATAGTCTCATCTCTAACATGATTTTGGAGCTAAAATACATTTGTATTCAAAAGATAATGTGTTAGGTCTTTGTATGTTCATTGTGTGAGGTAAGTGGTTGAGGTTTATTTATCTTTTAACAGAGAAAGAGAAAGTTTTTGGTCTAAGGTAAGTGGTTGAGGTTTATTTAGCTCTAAAAGTATTGTAAACAGGAGCTGCTGAAAATAGAGATTTCCTTGCTATCATAATAAGAAAACTATATCCCAAGCTATTGAGGCAAGGGGTAAAGTCTAGCAGTGAATGTTCATTCATAATATAAAGTCAAAAAGTTAAAAAGATTACAGTTCCAACAAAGATATGAAGTCTATATTCACTTTACTTTGTAAAAAGGTACGAGCAAAGAGTCAAATGTGGTGGAAATATAAAATTCATATCACGTATCTCCAGACTTAAATTCCACCATGCCCTGCGAATAAAAGCAGAAGAAAAAAAGCACTTCACATTTGCATTGAAAGATTTCAGTGCTTTGGAATTTGGCCACCAATTAACCTGAACTAGATACACTCCAGAGTATTAGTTCAGATCCGCTCTTTTAGAATTTGGGACGATTTGAAATCAAAGAGCGGCTTTTAGCATTTACTGGAAAGAAACCAGAAAATTTAGAGTAAGTGTGTAGTGAGCATTACATTTGTCCATATAAATAGACTCACCTGTCATAAAGTACAAAAAATTGAGGCTCCTCTATTTTCAGATCAAATAATTAGAAGAGCTAAACTCCAAGTATAGTATGTAATACTAAGGACTATCGATTACCTACTCAAAAGTGTGTAACACACTTGAAATTTTGTGCCGAATCTAGTCTTTATGAAATATGTTTCATTTTTAATCTTAATCTTGGATGGTCATTTCCCAAAAGCAACAACCAGTCTAATCTGAGCATGAAGTCCATGATCCAAAAAAGGTTAGGTTATGATCAAGGAAGCAAAAAACTTATTGGACTACAACCACAGCATGACAGCAAACTAGTTCACAGTGGAAACTGAGCAAACCAAAATAATGAAAAATACTGTGGGATAGAGTAAGTAACAGGAAAAAACACAAGTTTACGTTTAATTAAAACTGACGGGCCTCTGTGGGCTATCTCGAAACACTCACTAAAAATACTGTTACTTTAAAGGCCTTACGATCCGGGATCGTTGATCCCACATCTGAACAAAAAACAAAGTGCCTTCACATACATCTCTGGTAACGTAGAAATCAAATTTTAGAGATTCTTCACCAGTGAATTTTGGCTTGATATCGCACGACAACGCTCTGGTTCCTGCGACGACAAAGGAGCCAGACAGCAGACGATATACTGGCACTATGGCCAGGCCAGGCGGCAGGCTTTATAAACAAAAAAACAAGTTATTTGCAGTAGCCAGGCAGTAGTATTACTTCGCCTGGCCTCTAAGCCTGTCTTTTCTCAAATGAAAAATGTTTGTGCGAAAATTTGATGTCAGTTGAAGCTACTTCAGGATTATGATCTCTTACTTGTTCTGCTTTAGTTGCTTTGAAAGACTGCAGTGTAGTGCGGTTGGGAATGTGTTACAGCACCTAGCAAAAATATGTGTGATGAGGTTAAGGTAAGGAGCTCAGAATGTATTCTTCTCTCTGCCTAACTCAGTGGAATAATGAAATTAACTAGCTGGTTCCTAGGTAAGTTGTTGCATAAGACAGCAGAGCCTTTAATACTGCAAACACACTATATCTTTCTACATATCTTAAAGCGCAATCTGTTGTCCAGTCTTTGTTGAAAGTTTGTTTACGAACCAAACACCTAATACAATGTCATAACTATGAGGGTTTGAGTGTAATTTTCTGCAGTGTATAATGAACATTGATGAACCTGAAATAAGTGTCAAAATTGCGAGCTAATGTATTTTAATGATTTTGACATTTTATTATACAACAGTGAGACTGTTGTAATTCATATTGAATAGTCCTTGTGAATAAATAGAAGTGTGTGACAAAATGATGTGTGGAAATAGAAAAATAATAATGTACCGGTATCTGTTACTGTTGTTCTGTGGGGGAATTCGAAGGAATTCATGAGTACGGTCCATCAGGCCCTATTATTTCGACCCGTATCGACAAAAACAAATTTGTCCTTAAAGTTGCACAAAGTTGTAGCTAGAATATAAGACTAATTTGTCCTTAATAAGATGCAATATTGTCCTTCTTAGAGTGCGTACAATATTGTACGTAGTTTTGGGACAAAATTGTACGATAAAAGATGCGCGTAAGAGCGCATCCATTCCAGAGACAAAATTGTACAAAATTAGGGACAAAATTGTACTTTGTCATTTAGAGTGTATTTTTACATACGGGTCTGTCTAAAAACTAACTTTTGAACGGGTTGTACTACAACCGCCGTTCAAGTTTTGCTAAATTGGAAGTTTAAATCTCTATTTTAACTGGATCAGACTGGCTAATATTTTTACTGGCAAATCAAAATCAAAACGTGTATTTTAACGGGTATTTTAACGGGTATTTTAACGGGTATCTTTACCTACGAATAAAGCAAGCCCCAAGGGACTGTCTGGCGGGGCTGGCGGCTGGAGTTGCCGTCCGCGGCTGGAGCGAGGGCTGAAGGGGGCGCAGGGCGGGGCGCGAGGAACAGCGCTGCGCTCACGACTAAGGTTCAAGTGCCTACGAGCAGGTGAGCTGAGCTCTTTAATAAAAATCTGATTAAAATTGGGGCGAGTTAGCGCTGGGGCGAGATAGGTACGGGGCGAGATGGGCATGGGGCGAGTTAGTGCTGGGGCGAGTTAACTTGGGGCGAGTTGTCCTAGATCCGGCGCAGAACCTACCATCGACAGTTGATAAGGCAGACATTTGAAAGATGCGTCGCCGGCACGAAGGCTGTGCGATCAGCCCAAAGTTATTCAGAGTCACCAAGAAAGACGATGGCCGAAGCCACCGATTGGTTTTGATCTAATAAAAGCGTCCCTTCCGTCTCCGGTCGGGACTCTGTTGGCATGTATTAGCTCCAGTATTTCCGCAGTTATCCATGTAACTGAAGTACGATCTATTGAACCATAACTGATATAATGAGCCTTCCGCGGTTTCACCTTAATTCGGCTTGCACTTAGACATGCATGGCTTAATCTTTGAGAAACCACACAGCAACTACAAAAGCTATCGCATAAGTTGCGATGATGCACCACCATTTAACACACTCGGACGTGGGTACTGGGTCCAGCTCTGGTTCGGGCTGCGCCGTGGGGCTAGCGGTCACCTCCGGTTCATCCATCGGGATAAACACGGATAGAAGGCTATCAGAGGCCCACCTGACGCGCTGCTCTGTGCCATTTCTTACAGATGGCTCACTAGTCCAACGGCGATTTTCGTGTCCCACCATGGCTAGCTGCAGTGAGGCACTGGACTCGATTATTCGGCGCGACGGCACCAATGGCACTGTTCTCATTGTTACGATCCGGCCCGCCTCGCCCACTATATTTTTTCCCCAATGCCTCCGTGCACGACGTTTCTGATTGGAACATTAAGAAAGGTTTAACGCCCTTTAGTTCGCCTGAAGTTTTTTTTCGCGGGTTGGGGCATCTGTGCGTGACCCTGAAAGCGTCCATTCACCTTGTCGCCTGCGGTCGGGAGGGTAGGCAACCCGGCATGCACCCCTGCTACCGTGCTGACTATGCATCATTCCGCGGGCGCTCTATTCATTCGCCAATGACACAGCAATGAAATTTCGGCCTACCTCTGGTAGGCGTCAACTTTGTGAGCTAAAGGTCAGGTGAGTGAAAGCACTCCAGCATATATTCAAATGCGGCGTAGCCTCAAGACGAGTACAAGAATGGGCAACCGACGCCGGTACCCACGGCGCCCGGCAGCCTCTGGCGGCAGGAGGGCGCCAGACCTGAGTTACAAACGGGACGCTCACGGTCCACTCATCCGACAAGCTCCAGGAGGAGCCCAATGGGGTAGGACGGTGAATGGCGTACTTCTCCCTAGCGGCGGCGTCCACCTGCTCCAGGCCCAGCCGCGCACGCCCCGGGCCAGGCATGAACCACGCACAGGACGGCGGGCTCCACGTTGGCGGCCACCAGGACCGGCGCCACGGCCAGGAGATGCGAGCACAGGGGCAGTCTCCTCCAGGACAACAGAGACGCGGAGAGGTCGCAGGCCGGGCCGGGATGAGCAACTACAGACAGTCACGTCACCGAGGACGACAGACTTACCCGACTCAACCACGCTGAGGGGACCACCTGCAGCAGGCTCGTGGCTGGTGCCGGACCAGAACGGCGGCCGGCAGGGGCACCACCGCGGCCAGCCGGGGGAGACATACAAGGGCAAGCCGCGGCGAGGCAGGCACCGCCAGCAGGTCATCTGCACTGGCACAGTGCGGCACTGTGCGGCTCAGTGGGGCCAACCGGACGGTGGCTATTATTGTCGACTGTTGCTCCCCAGCTGCTGCTCCACTCCGCGCCTGCCGCTCTACCCCGCCAGAATGCCACGATCGCGCGACGACCCGCCGTCTATCAGCGTGCACCAATGCATGGACGCTCTGCTGGTGAGGGGAAGACCTGCTAGGCGAGATGCCCACTGTAACTCGGTACCCTATCCACTCTTCTACCCTGGGGGGTGGGCCTGTTATGTGCAGGATCTCTCTGATGCTGCAAAAGACGAGCGGCAGAGGGCTGACGAGAGGGTGGAGGCGCTGGAGGCAGCGCTGTACTATCTGCGCATCGCCCGTACGTAACTGCTGTTGTGCTGTCAAAACTACAGCGCCTATGTATTATCCGACCATGTGCCACGGGCTGTGCAGTAATGGCGCCCCACCGGCACGACGTGCCCCACGTGGCGGACCGTTGGACGCACCCCGTCCCCGCCGACAACCACCCGGCCATGCAGCAGCCAGACAGCGCGACGGGCACGGGGACGTCACCGCGTCGTGGACAACCGCCGTCCAGGCCAGCTTCACGGCGACGAGGGCCCACCACTGGCGGGCGTGGCGGCGCACGGCGCACCTCTCAAGGGGCTGCTCGACCTGCATGGCGCCAATAAAGATCACAAAATATTTCTCAGCATGCCACTTGCCTCTTCATACACACCCCTGTCCGCGGCTGCGCGGCGACGATGTCGAGAAAGGCTAGGGTGCCAGGCGCGCGCGGCGGGCAGGGGCGGGGCGGGGGAAGCACAGCTGCAGCGGGGCGTGCAGGATGTTCAACGGACTCCCCCTCCCCCTCCCTCTCCCTGGACCATAGCAGTGGGTGCAATATTGCATCCCTAGGCGGGTGTACTCAGCATCCTTAGGCTCGGCGACCGGGTGCGCGACGAGCCCAAGTTAAAAAGAAATTCAGCCGCTCAGGAACAAGGGTTCTTCTCACAGCCTGGAATCAAACGACGCCCAAGCTCAAACCTAACCTAACACTTGACATCACCGCAGCTTCCCTCCTGACGTCTCTTGCTTTGTTTGTATACTGGGTGGGAGCGTGACGGGTCGTCAGCGAGAGCTAAGGAACAAACAGCTGCACAGACCAGTTACCTCTCGCTGGCGACTTCGTTCACCCCGCGCGATAAACATTTATTACGTCTTTTATTTCAAACTGACTGCAAAAGTAGTCCCTAATCAATATAACGATCCTAAAAAAAAATATAAAAAATCAGATCCCTTCGGACTCACATAGTAAGTCAATGATTGGGATCTGATTGTAACCGCCGCGCCGACTGCTTGTCAGCCTCCCAGCCGTCGCAAGGGCGATTATGGGGCAGTTGTGCTCGCCGACGTGCGGTACTGAGGCGAAGGGGTTTCCCCCGACAGCAGCCGTTCTGGAGGATCTATATATGGCGCGGCGGTGCGAACGAAGTCGTCAGCGAGAGCTAAGGAATATGGAGCGAGAGGGACGACACCTCGGAGCGTGCTTCCCCCCTCCCCCCTCCCTCTCCCTCTCCCGACCTCCCTCTCCTGGAGTTGTTCATCAGGAAGCAGGACAAGAGTTCCAAGATTCAGGTGAAGAGTATGAAGCAGCTGCTCTCCCTTGTTTAACGCCCCCCCTCCCCCCTGCTCGCCTGAAGTTTCAGTCTTGCTCCCGGTGTCTACGACTCACTTTGCTTTATGGACTACTTCTCACCTTCACCAGGATTTCTCCTACTTGTATTGTTCTTGCTATTTGTTTTTGTTTTCTTTTTGCGGCTGCTATTTGTTTTTGCTGCCATATGTTTTTTGTTGCTATTTGGCTCTTGTTGCTATTTGTTTTTGCTGCTATTTGCCTCTCTCGAGACATGTTGTTTTGTTCTGGGCCTACCTTGGTGTTAAATAAACATGTACAGCCTTAATACTAAACATTCTTTAAATAGTTTTTGTGATGATGTAATGGGACATCTAAAAATAATTCATCTAAACGCTCAATCCCTTATGTACAGATGCCATGCAGATGAGTTCATTTATCTTTTCGATGGAGCGCAGCACGACATTATCTCAGTGAGCGAAACTTTCTTTAATAAGCCCAGTGATGCGCTGCAGTTGCAGGGATACAATGTTTTTATTTCTAATAGAACGTCCCATGACGGTGGTGGGGTGGCGGTCTATGTAAGGGACACTTTACAATGTAAAGTTATTAGGCAGTCTGTCTCACCTTCTTACAGGGAACAACGCCCTGATTTTATTATTCTGGAAATTTCCATGCATTTGTCAAAAATACTTTTTGTTTGTGTATACCGCCCCCCTAAAGCCGGCCACCTATCACATTTGGAGGACGAACTTCTTGATTTGTGTGCGGATTATGAGAACGTGTTTATAACTGGTGATGTTAACGCCCACTTTGACAGCAGAAAAACCTGTGATATCTTAGACTCCAGAGCTGTGATCCAACTCCTTGATTTGTGTAACTTAGTACGGGTACCCTTTGGCCCCACTTATCACGCTGGAACTGTCCACTCATCTCTTGATATGATTGCATCTACATGTCAGGATAAGCTTGTTAAATTTATTCAGATCCCTGTATGTGGCCTCTCCGCTCATGATTTATTGTATGCTGCATTCAACATTAAGCTTCCTAAATTTAAATCAACATATGTAACCCGCAGGGACCTCCGAGGTTTTAATGAAGACCTATTTAAAAATGACCTACTTTCTGCACCATGGGAGAACATGTTTCACTGTGTTAACATTGATGACAAGGTGGCTATATTCAATGATATATTACTTGGATTGTATAATAAGCACGCCCCTCTCAAATCTTTTATCCTTAAACATCAACCCTGCCCATGGATGACACCAGTGATATTATCTTATATTAAAAAAACGCGATACTGCCTGTAAAAAGTTTCGTCGTACTGGGCAAAAAACCGATGAGGATGCTTATAAATTTTATCGTAACTCTGTAAACAAAATGAGGAGGGACGCTAAAGTAAGGTACGCTCACACTGTCTTTAATAATTCCAAATCACCTAGAGACCTATGGCAAACAATAAGAAACCTAAGTGTTACCGCTGGGAATAAACCACCCGCCGCATTCCCGCCTGCTGATGATCTAAATATACATTATGCCTCTGTTACCTGCCTTGATAATGTCGCAGTACAAAACAAGATTGATTATTACAATAGCCTACCATCTAGCACCTGTGAACCTTTTTACTTTGCTGATGTTAATTTCTCATATCTGTTTAGAGCGGTCATGTCTGTGAAAGCTAATGCTGCAGGTGTTGACAACATATCAGTGAAAATACTTAAATCTTGTATTGTTGAGTTATCACCCGCCATCCTGCATTTGTTTAATTTCTCACTCCAATCTGGTTCCTTCCCTCAGCTATGGAAAATTGCCAAGATAAAGCCTATCCCTAAAAAACCTTCAGCATCAATCCTTAAAGACTTTAGACCGATAAGCCTACTATGCACTCTTGGTAAAGTTTTAGAAAAAATTGTTCTTGCTCAGATCACTGCATTTATGTCAGAAAATAACTTGTTTCATCCGCTTCAGTCCGGGTTCAAACCTAGACACAGCACCACAACCGCCCTTCTAAAGGTGGTTGGTGACATCAGGGCAGCCATGGGCTCTCGTCAGGTCACACTTCTAGTTTTATATGACTTCAGTAACGCATTTCCATCAGTGCATCACGGCCTACTGCTTGCTAAGCTGCGACAGTTAGGCCTATCTTCCCCAGCCGTTTCCTGGTTCGAAGCCTACATAACTGGCCGCCAGCAGTTTGTTAATACGGGTTCAGAATCATCCGCCCTCCGGGAGATCTTTTTTGGTGTTCCTCAGGGATCAGTCCTGGGTCCCTTACTATACTCATTATATGTCAATGATATATCAAATGTATTTGGAAGAACCAACTTCCATCTTTATGCTGATGATTTGCAACATTATGTATCATTTTCACCGGTCGATTTTCTCTCTACAGTTGACATCATTAATTCTGAGGCCCAGGGTCTTGTGGACTACGCTAAAAGCCATAATCTAGCCATAAATAGTTCAAAAACCCAGATAATCTTAATTGGAAACCCTAAAATCCTAAATAAACTGCCTGATGTCAAACCTAACATTGTTGTTAATGGCATGCCTGTACCATATCTCGATACTGTTAATAATTTAGGCCTTACAATTGATTGTAACCTGACATGGGAAAAAGCCGCAGAAATAACCTGTTCTAAAAGTATTGCTGCTCTTCACAGCCTACGGAGAAACAAAGATATGCTACCAACTTCCATAAGAAAATACCTTGTTGAATGCTTAATTTTTCCAATTCTGGACTATTGTCAAATTGTCACTTTTGGTATGTTGTTTAAAGCAGCGGAGAGACTACAAAAAATACAAAATGCCTGTGCCCGCTTTATCTTTGATGTCCCACGTGATGCCCACATTTCTCCGTTCCTCAATAAACTCAACTGGTTGTCCATTGCTCAGAGAAGGAATTTTCAAACTTTATGCTTGCTTAAAAAAGTATTACTGTATAAGTCCCCTGTCTACTTGTGTGATAAATTTACATTTGTTAGTGAGGTCCACGACAGGCGCTTAAGGGAACATAAGCATCAGCTTCGGCTGCCTATTCATAGTACGGATAAGGAAAGGGGTTCTTTCTGGGTTGCGTCTGTGATATTATGGAACCAACTGCCATCAAATGTACTCGATTGTAATTCATTTCTCACTTTCAAGTCAAAGCTTACAAAGCACATGTTAAGTACAAACTTAAATGTTTAATTTACTATATATATATATATATATATATATATATATATATATATATATATATATATATATTAACTCCGGTACGTTACCTTAAAACCTTTTGCTAACTAGCTCTGCTGATATTGTGTACGTTATGATGTACAGGAAAAAAAACTTTTTAGTCTTATGTACTTTATTTTCAATAAATAAATATCAAATATCAAATATCTCCGGACTTCCTCTTCCCCGTCCCCTCCCTCTCCCTACTCCATACTCAGCATCCTATAGATTGATGTGCTCAGCATCACAGGGCTGGGTGCAATAATGCAACCAGCCTACCCACCATAGTCACCCACCTTAGTCAAACACCATAGTCAAACACCCTCAACACAAAAATTCTGGTGTAGGCTTCAGAATGGAGACGGAGGGCTGAAATTTTTTGTATAGATCCTTTGAACTCTCACTTAAATTGCTGCAGAGAACCAGCCTCATACGACAAGGAGAACTTGATCCCAGTGTCCAATACCTATGATGAATCTTGGAGTTAACGCAAGGAATGTTTAAAAAGTCATATTTTCCCCAGGGGATGGAACAACTATTTTCTCCTCTAACAGGCTTGTACCAGGTACCAAAAGAAGCAGAATTTCATGTAGTTTGCAATTCTGCAATTGGATTTCATGTAGGACGCACGGTTGCCTGACCCACTCTGAATTTACGAGAACAAGGTTTGGAAAAAATTCACTTCACTTGAGCATAGATATCTGACCCTCTCCATCTCAACTTTGTATGCTCAGGGCTGTATGATGGCTCATTTTATTCAGAATTACATAAGGATTTGATTGGTGCCATCTGTTTTCATCAGCAATGGCTATTTTTCAAGGATTTTCTTACAAAGAATTAACTTTTCTAGACAGTGAAATCTATTACAGTCTAGTTGAAGATAATTATCACTCTTTTACTAGGCAAACTTTACATAAATTTTATGGAATTGTGTAACAGAAATTGCTACACGAAATAGTTCTACTCGGTTCAAAAACTCATAACACTTACAGTTAGCCAAATACCTAAAATAGGAATTACTACAATTCACAAATTTTGCAAGGGCTGAAGGAGATGGGCTACTACGGGCACCACCCATGACAGTCCAATTAAATGACGACGTTTAGAGATTGAAAGCTTCCCGTTATCTGTATACCCAGATTCAAAACCAAAAAGTACTTCAAGTTCATTAACGGTAAGAAGACAGCCTTCACCATATTCATCAATAACCGGAAACTTGTCCTTCTTCCTCTGGTTACTGCTATTTGTTGTAACCGTAGGCAGGATATTTACATTGGCAGTTTTCTCATGATCAAGGTAGGCCTGAAGAGGTAAAACCACACGTGGAACATGGTCTTCATCAGGATCAGGAAGATTATGGAAGTAGATTCTTCTTCTCACCATTGGCACGAAACTGCTGGCACATACAATTTTGGGATCATGGCCAAAACATCTGTAGAGAAATACATTTCATAAAAGGAAATTAGTTTCCTGTCCATCACATTTTTTTGAATTTAAGAAGGATCGGCTGTGATTGTATTTCTTACTCTATCATTTTTTCCATTGTATCCAGATCCATGTTAAATGTATTTTCATACAAATAATACAGTGTTTCCCCTCTCTCTTTGGCAGATTTCTTTAAGTGCTTGAGCACTCTGATGTACTCAAAGAAAAGCTGACCAGTTGAGCCCTCACCTAAGAATAACAGATAAAAAAAAAAGGTGTTTAAATATATCATGTTGCTGTGAAGTATTTTTTTAAGGTTGCACTGACACAAGAATTTACGTATTGGTTACCATATAAGCCTCTTCGAGCAGGATTCACACGACTCAGGTCATTACAAGGGCTTCCCCCTTGATATCAAATGAATTGATTTACTAAAAACTAACAAACTAACCAACTAACATGATAATTTTTGGCACAGTGTAGTAGCTGTATGGAAGGTAATGCTGTTCACTCACCAATCAAAAGATTAATCAGCCCTAATTCATCGAGCCTCTTCTCATCAAGACTTTTCACACAGCCTACTCTCGTCACAGCCACTGGAAACCTTTTCCTCTGAACGGCTATTGCATCCAGATCAATTTCTGAAGCAAAGTACTCTCTGCGACGCGAAGACCCAGAGTCTTCAGACACAACAGACCTGTTGAAAATGTTTGTTAGAGAATTGTAGGAAAATGCCAGGCCGCTCCTTTGAAAAAAAAAAAGATTTATATTTCTGTGTTACCTGTACAAATGCCATCGAAAAGGCTGAGACAGGTGATATCAAAGGATGAGGATGATGGTGGTACCGCAAAGCCATGAAATCCTGCAGATGATTGTTCAGGGTCCATCTTTTCTCTATCAAGTACATCACATTTGGACTCTACGTCTAATGTACCTGATGTGTTCTGTTCAGCCATCTGTTAAATAAACAATGAACCATTATCCGTGATGATTCAACAACGGTGGTAGAGGTTTATATTTCCTTTCATTTACCTGGCTTGCTTGTGCAACTTCAAGAACTTCAGCCTCATGTTTTTCATCACTGTTACTGGCTTGTTCGAGATGCCAACTACCCGGGGAACAGTTTACTTTAGAAAGACAAGACCTGAAGAGGAATGAAGAATGTTACCCAAAATGTTGAAAACTGTAGGTAAAGGTTAGCTTTTGCACCAGATAGAAAATGAAATTGTACCTGTACTGTCTCTGACCCTTGCGTTTAGAACCAATGAAAGTTCTGTATCCTTTCTTTCTCCCAGGAGGCTTTCTTGGCGTGCGTGGCATTCTGCAGAACAAATTTTCTCATTAGAACTCGAGTTAAGATTTTCTGCTGCGATTCTCGTGCTCCCTTATGTTACGTTTTTAGTAGAAATTTGTTTGACTGTTACATGAAACGATATCCTATAGCCTGCACGTGGTCCAATGAAGAATAAAATATTGAAAACATAATATTAGTTTTTAAGTTGTAAGCACAGAGACCTAACCCTTCACTTCACAATGTAAGACACATTTCCTTACCTTCAGAGATGACGATCGTTTTCGGGACCACTTGCAAGCGTTAGGTAATTTAAAAAACTTTTAAAGTAGACTTAGTTCGCAATGATAACTTTAGTTTTGAAGAATGTATCTGCAGCAGAACCCAACAATACCACAGATGCCAAACACACCAGAGGGAGACTGTCAGAAACGCGGGCTGATTTCCCGTTTGTCGGCTAGGCTGTTTCAAAAAAAATGACCTATGTCTCTGCGCATGTTTTTTGAAAGATCTTGCCTAGATGTAATGCTGTGCAAAATAAGGGACCTGTCCGATAAGCGGAACCATCCGCAACTCGCCCTTGAAGTTTTGTGTCGCTTTTGGCGCGAATGATGGCGAGCATGTTCTCGGGCGCGCTGCACCGAGACGGCTGCACCGGCGAACGTGACCCGGCGTGGGATGACTGCCTAGGGTATGTACTTTCTAGCGCACAGGGTCCGCCACGCCCTCCTCGACCCCGTCGGCCTCTAGGGCCTAAGTACCCGAAAAGTAGGTACCTCGCTCTGGACCGAGTACCGTTGATGGTTTCGAAATTCGCTTTCGCGCGAAGGTAGTGGGGCAGTAGGCCTATCGATCCCCCTACCGCGACTTCATAACGTTTTCCTTTTTCATAGCGAAAATGCGAGTTGAACGGTCCGAGCACCTGCCGCCGCATTCAAACAGCGCGCGGGAAACAATGGCGCCGGCCGGCTGACGGGCGGTATAGTGCGCTCGCCGCGCGCTGTTTTTTTTTCGCTCCGCGCCACTTTTGACATTGCGTGAACCGCATGATTCGGTTCCCTGAGGGATAACCCCCACCCCGCCCCCGTTTATTTGTTATAATTTTATTCATGCTGGCTAAAATAAAGATAGGAAAACGAAAAATGTGACAGCAGAATTTCAATTTATACGATTTCATTCAAATTGTGCTAAAGTCAGGGTGTCAGTTTTGTGTTTTTCTTGCGAAAGGAGATCATTTTGAACCTGTAACGTATAGATTCTTTGTTAGCGTTGAATTGACAATTATAATCTTCGAGTGGAAAGGAAAAAAAAATAAAAAAATAATAACATACCAGCAATAGCTCTTGGAACCATTCTTCTTTTCTGGTAAGGGGCTTTTCTATAAAGCGCTTCACAAGTGCGACCCCTCGCTCTGCAATATCATTTTCCACATGTAATGAATTAATTTTCTGCATCCCATCCTGATAACTGGCGTTTCCTGCCCACTCTGAGGGGTCCTCACGAAGGAAATCCATTTTTATGTCCATAATTTTGAAAAACTTCTCTGTATTTTTGTTCACAAAGTCTGCTAGAGTTTTATCTTTTAGAGCTGAGAGGTTTTTGTTTGCAGGCAGTACATATCTTTTCCATTTTGAAAATTTTTTTGGGGGTGGCACAGTTAATTTTGCAACCATTTCCTTCTTCTCATCAATAGAAATTCCCTCATCAAAAAATGCTATTCCAACTGTGACACTATGGAGGTACCATAAATGGTTCTTAAAAACCTTACTTGCTATCTGCGATACCTCAGGACATTCATTGTAATTTACAATATTTTTTAGCAGTTCTAGATCAGTTTGGGGTGCAATAGCAGGTATGGTTGCCGTGTACCAAGGCTTCATATAGGTGGATACAAAAAATAAGTTTAAACGGCGAATATTTGTTAATTGGGCTTCCCCAATTTCGAATTGTCCTGCGAAAAAGAACATCAAAAAACGAATATCTTGAAAACAACATACGACGTGCTACAATAGTAAAGCGTACCTGATAGTGAAAACATGTGAATCATTAAACAGTAAATTATTCTTGCCATAAAGCGAGCAGACGACACCGCAATCGGGGGGCTGAAGCGGATGTCCTTTGGCTTGAAGGGATTTTCGCCCATAAATATGATGACAAGCTGAACTAGCTGTTTGTAGTCCGCTCGTATGTGTGGTTTCTAAAAAGCAATTGCAAAAATGCGACATGTTTGCGAGGCAGAATTAAAGAAAAACCACTAAAATCATTAGTTTTACCTCTAAGGTCTCCATTGCAAAAGACAGAATAGAATCTCTGTGCTCCCGCAAAAACTTTTCACAGGCCGGGTCCTCTGTTCCCGGCGTGAAAGATGAGTGGTCCATGTGGGGCCACTTCTCTTGCAGAGATTTGCAAAGGGCACCTATATCTGGGCTAGTGGACTTTTCGACCATTTGGTCAAAAAGTCCCTTCGGAATAAGCTCCAGAATGTGGTGTCGGCACGCGAAATACAGGAGAGGTTTGCCCAATGCCTCCTTGATGCGCACAGCAGCACCAATATTGTAGCCCGTGTTGCCGGTCGGAGTATCAGAGCACAACGCGGTGATGTTCTCTGCGCATTCCCACTCGTTTATGCAGCGAACCACTTCCTCTGCTGTGTGCTCCCCAGAGCTACTTGGTATCGCCCGCGCGCCGAGTAGTTGGCTCACGTCGGGACCTAAGATACAAAAAATGCGAATTATGTAGGACAAAATTACCCCAGGCGCGTAATTAGAATGGGGGCGATTTCCCCCCCACCCACGCTCCCCCTCCGGGCTTCTAGATAGCCGCCTGATAGATAGGCAATCTGAGCTACAAAACCCCTGCATGTAGGCAACTTGGGATACATTGCCCCCTCCTTGCATCCGCCCTAATTACGCCCCTGAATTACCCCCCTTCCAAACAAATAGAAAATTCTCGAATGACACTTACCGGACACGAGAACAGGGAGGCGTTCTTCCACTTTCCTTCCTCTTGTCGGGACGAGTGGATCTAACTTGATGCCATCCCAGTGGACAGTGAGCACCTTCTTGCCCTTGTTGGCTTTAAACGCCTCCCGAATTTCCCTGGCTCTTGCCGCCCTATCACGAACTCGATTTCTCCAAAGAGTAGAATGACTGCACTTTTGGTTTGTCACTGAAGTCTGCGAAGCAGACAGCACTGACGCAACTGTCCGGAAAGCAGTCCGGGTACTGCTTCCTCCTTTATCTAAATAGCGAAGCAGCCGCGGACTGCTGCCGACGGGGGAGGGGGTGGGGACACTGCCGCGGTCGGCGTCAGTGTCGGTGTCCATGCCACCAGGGTCAGGGTGCTCAAAATCAGGGTCATCATGTTCATCTGACACTTCAACTTCAACTTCTGCAACAGAACGATATGGATTAACGTGTGCGACGCCACCGCCATCGCCGTCAAAACCGCAGGTAGGGGTGGGGGCGGCGGCCGGCGGCGGCCCCGCGCCGCGCTACAAATGTCCATGTATTACCGATAAACAAAAAAAGAGCCCTTCTACCAGAAATCCACCCCACCCGCCCCGCCCCGCCCCGCCCCGCCCCCCGCCCCGTGCCCCGCGGCCGGGTCTCTCACGCATCGCGCGCGTCTTGCTCTTCCGGCGGTAATTCCCTCTGACCCTGCACCTGCACCCCACTACTACCCTGCTCCAGCCGCGACCCTCCCCATCTTCCCTCGCTCATATCCCTACAAACTTACCTTCTTTCTTGACAGTAGGGGTGGGGGTGTTGTTTCGCGCGCCGAGCCTCCTTCGGAAACGTGTGGTCATACTTGCTGTTAATCGGTCAGCCCTGGCTGCCTCCTTTTTGACCAAATCCGCGACTTCGGTAGTCGGGACTCTGGAGCTAATTTCAAACACCACATTAATCTTCTCACGGAAAGCTTTTACGTTTTTCACAAACGTGGGGCCACGCTTCGTCGGCTGCACTTTTCGGAGCTTCTCCCACTCACGGTGAAACGCTAATATTTTACGGACGATATTTGTCACATGAAAAGTCGGTGTGTCGCCATCACACACCCACTTCTTGCGAAGCGCGAGTGCTACTGTGTAGGCAAACTCCTTGTACGTTTGGGATTTCTTCCTTGAGTAAAAATAAAACATCCTCATGACTCCTCGACCATCCGAAAAACACTTGTCCGGATCCAAACAAGGTGCCGGCGGGCCACCGAAAATGTCCTCAAAAAGATCACTCATGGCGCACGACTCGGCACTAACAACGCGTGACTATAGAAACGACTCACAAACAACAACGATCCGCACTGCTGCTGTCAGTCACAACACCAGTGCATGTCGCTCGAACTGCCGGTCGCTCGAGCTGCCGGCCGGCGGCCGGCCTCTCGCCATCGCCATCGCTATCTCTCTCTCTCACCCACAGACAGAGCGGCGACGCGCGGCGAAAAGTGCACAGAGCGGCGAGCGCACTATACCGCCTGCCAGCCGGCCGGCGCCATTGTTTCCCGCGCGCTGTTTGAATGCGGCGGCAGGTGCTCGGACCGTTCAACTCGCATTTTCGCTATGAAAAAGGAAAACGTTATGAAGTCGCGGTAGGGGGATCGATAGGCCTACTGCCCCACTACCTTCGCGCGAAAGCGAATTTCGAAACCATCAACGGTACTCGGTCCAGAGCGAGGTACCTACTTTTCGGGTACTTAGGCCCTAGAGGCCGACGGGGTCGAGGAGGGCGTGGCGGACCCTGTGCGCTAGAAAGTACATACCCTAGGCAGTCATCCCACGCCGGGTCACGTTCGCCGGTGCAGCCGTCTCGGTGCAGCGCGCCCGAGAACATGCTCGCCATCATTCGCGCCAAAAGCGACACAAAACTTCAAGGGCGAGTTGCGGATGGTTCCGCTTATCGGACAGGTCCCTTATTTTGCACAGTGCCATATATAAGCATTAACTTTTCAAAAAGAAGCGCAGTGAACAAATTCTAGACCTGACCCCTCGTTTTGAAACAGCCTAATGTCGGCCCGCCAAACACATCAGTTTTGAATAACAGGGGACTTCAGTTTTCTTCCTCTTATGTCTTTTTATCAATTTTGACAGACTATGATTTGGCAATTTGTGAGAAAATCTTCCATTGGACCCAAATGATACAGTAATTTGGATTCCTTGTATTGAATAGAATATTTTTCCTGACTTCAGAAGTATTTTATGAACTCAAATTAGGAATGTAAACAATTCCTGTGAATTTCCAATGAAACCATTCCTGCTGGTGTGTTATAAGTAAGTAGTGTCCTTGGCTGCTAATTTTAATATGAGTTAAGCAGCAGTTTTTTTCAGAGTATGTAGCACTTTGAATGGCTCAGATTGGTTCAGAGGTGTGCCCACAAATGACTAATGTAGAGTTTCCTACTTTGCTCTCCGCAGGCTTTTCGAGAGCTGATATTCTCCAACTGCTCTGGCCAGTGAGAAATAGTTATTCTATTATCTATTATCTATAATATTATTTGGATTCAGTGCATTATATGCAGCTGATTCTGAGAAAAATATTTGTATTGGAATGAACTGTCAGTCTGTGGCCAGAATCATAGAAGTTATAGCTACCTCAGAGAATTTGTGTCATGACTATAAAGAGAGACATTGAAAAATTATAAAAAGGTAACGTAATGTTTTGAAATTATGTTGCACACAAGCTAAGATTTAATTCAGTTTCAAAAATCTATTCTGACCAAAGTGTGTGAAACAGAGATCCAGAATTCTGGAATCTGGTCTCTTATACTGTCTTCTCATAGGGATCCAAGTCAGAAAATTATACGATAAGTTTTCCTTATTTTCCACAGTCACTTGCTATTATCATGCACCCAGCCGGGTTATGAATTTCTTGACATCTAAATTTTAGGAGCTCTAAATCAAAGTTATTTCAACATATTTATTTTTCCTGTCATCTAAATGGACTCTAGACACATCTCCTCACCAAAAAAAAGAAGTTGTAGAAAAAAAATTTTCTTGAAATTAGTCAATTTGAAAAATCCATTGTGACCAGAGGAAGTGAGACGGAGAGCCAGAATTCTGGAATCTGGTCTCTTATACTGTCTTCTCATAGGGATCCAAGTCAGAAAATTATACGATAAGTTTTCCTTATTTTCCACAGACACTTGCTATTATCATGCACCCAGCCGGGTTATGAACTACTAGTGCATTCCCTGACTGTTGACGGAATGAGAACCCATTCTATCCATCACTTAAACAATTCCTGTAATTTGTAGAGTGCGAAAAATGCCAAGGCAGAGACGAAGGAAGACAGGCAGAAAGAAGGGAACACGGCGGTTTATTGGCAGGAGACAAAAAAAAAAAACATGCTCTAGGTGAGCCCTTAACATTAAAGACACCAGATGACCTCCAGCATGAATATACACAAGGTTATACAGACACTGGCTCACTGTCAATCACAAATCGAAAAAAAACTTATTGGTAAATCATGGGTTGTTCCTGTTATAACTTATCTGTTGAACCCTTTACTCACATAGCTTTATAAACAGTTGCAAACAGTCATCTCCATTTTTTCCTACATCGGCTTAGTCTGTTGCAAATAACCCACGTGCAATAAAAAAAATATGTGGAAATTATCTTTTTACCAATTTAACTTATTTTGTAAAATAAACCATTCTCTCACAAACTCTGACGCAGAGCTGAATATTCAGAAACTGGTCCCCTGATATGACACCTAATGTGAAACCAAAGCCCAGTCTAATTAATGCAACAAATTATTATAATGTACGTTTCATACTTTTGCCAACCTCTTTTGTGTCATTACCGATTACATAACCACAAATGATATATTTTGGTCAATAAGGTCAATATTGAAAATGAATATATAGAATAAATAAATACTATATAATTGAAAGAACGATTAAATGTGATAAACATTTCTTTCCTTTCAAACAAATTTAATTTTAGGTAGCACATTTTGGTGCAATAAATTGATTGAGACTATAAACACAAGCCAATGATATTTAATTCATCATTTTATGCACCTGCTTCCTACCACACTTATCTTGATGGTCTGTCCTCCGCAACTTGGCACCAGACAAGGTCTGACAACAATAATCACATGTGAAAAGAGTTCCAGAACTTGCAGCTCTTTTCAAAAAGCCGTTCTCTACAATTTGAGACAGTTGAATAACATCATTTTGGTGTGTAGATGTTATGTGGTTGAGAAGTGCTGTTTTAGCACCCTCACCCCTATACATTTTAGTGTGGGTGCAGGGCCCTGCTGGACATTGGTATCCACCTTTAATTTTAATAGTGGTCTTGTAAACAGGTGTATCCTCTTGGGTCCCAGGAACAGGCCTATCCTCCGAGCCAGCAGAACACATCTCAGGATGCAGCAAGGACAGCGAGGATGTCTTTAAGGCGTTACTTATCCTGGTGGTGAGGCCTGTTTGCCATTCCGAGAGCATTTCCTTGTCTGCGCCTAAGCTGACCAGGGTGGACCTGATGTCGAATGTACTTCTCCAACCCCTGAACAAGACACGGAAAAAATTATAGCTTAGCATTCTCAATGTTTCTTCACGTGTTGAATGCAATATTATCAAATGCAATTAATAGCAAATAAGAAAGGAAAATAAATTAAAAAGGACTCACGCAACACAGGAGCACCTCTGCTTGGCCATCATGCCCGGCAGCACCCAGGAGGAACACACATAGTTCATGGCTTCGTTGTAATTGAATCCATGATTTACTCCCCAATGAATAGTATTAGGCAAAAGGAAGACAATGTCCCCTGGTTTCTGAACAATCTGGTGGGCAAAATGTACAGATTTACACCAACACAACTCACATAAATACAAGCAAAATTCAGAAATGAATAAGAGCCTCTATAGTCATATAGCACAGTCAATTATAGGCAAAAGTGTTGGCCGAGGCACTACCAGTAGAACTCACGGTAAAAACTGGAATACGAGCTTCTTTTAACAGACGTGGGTCTATCCACAGCTGTTTGTGTTGCAGGAAGCATTTAAGTTTAAGAAGATCATTATCAATCGGTAGTGTTGATATGAACTGTGAAACAGCATCACAGTACCGCGGTGGAATGCCGAACCTGTGGACATTTACTTCAGGTAAATATATCATCAGCAGGTATAGGCAGAATATAAGCAGCCCAAATATGCAACAAAAACAATGACTTACCACAATTTAGGGCAACCAAAGATATGCCTATTCATGGCACAGAAACTCGTGTCTTCTGTATGTAAATTAAAGGTTGCATTTTTCATTCCGATATAAACACTGGGGGAGTTGATCCCGTTTATTATCGTGTTACCATTGAGTTGGTGCAAGTTATGGTTAACCGTAGCCATAGAAACACTTTCTGTGGTTTTTAAATGAGGCACTAAATTTATGTTTTGCACATACATTATGTCTTGACTTTTATCCTCTAATGTGGAAAGAAGTAAATCAAGGTAGTTCTCAATCTCTGTTTCATTATCACTGTAACAGCAAAAGACATGGATTTTTTAGATTATAAAGTACAAACATCAGCATTGTCTTCAGTGTACAGTGTTGTTTGCAAAATTCATAGCTTACAGGGAGATGTCTTCAGCTTGACCTTGAGCACCAAGAACATGCCGCTTTGCACTAGTCTGGAGTCTTTTAAGTTTACCTGATACCTTAGGTTCAACTGTTCCAGAGTGCAAGGGATTAATGTAAAACACCTTTTCTGGGATGACTGTCTCCCGAGAAAGCCAATCCGGATGGAACAGATCCATCTCGGAGTCTTTTCTCATAGCATCCTTTATGTTATTGACATTCCTGATGCCATCTTCTGCTTTCCAGGTTTTAAGCCTTCCCTGAGGAATAAAAACAGTCAAGGTAGAGGTTCAGGCACAGATCTCAAAATTTAAAAAAGAAAATGACCCAAAGAGGATTATACTTACTATGAATACACCCTGTTCCACAACGCTGTGCAATACTCTGTCAGTGAGAGCCCCTGGGTTGTTGTACTCCTCAGATATTTCCAGGACCAGCACACAACTCTCAGTTCGGACTTCACAACCAGCCATTTCAGTACTGCAAAAGTAAAACCAACAAGAGGGTAAAAAAATAAATTAAAGAGACAGTGAGGGATAAGACCTTTATGAAAGAAATTGAGGTTAGTATCTTTAAAGTTAATGATGACAACCGAAACAGCTGTGCAAGCATTATCAAAGTATACACAATTGTTCTGACCAGTCCAGAGTTAGGTTAAGTAATCAAAGTTGTAAAATATTTTTTCCGAGAGCTTTCAAATTACCTTATTGATATTCACCAGGTGCTGAAGACGTTTGGAGGTCAGATATGATGAGTCGTATCCTTAACTGTGTAGGTGATGATATTTAAAAACTTTTTAGGAACAAATAAACACAAATAACACGGTAGTCAAGGGATAAGACGCCTGTTATGATGTGATGTTCAGATGTTCGTTTGTCTACCGCTCGCTAGGGGCGCTGAGGTGCTTTCACGGCATGCTGGATACACCACATTTGGCACTTGATGTACATTAGGAAAAGAAATTGATTCATTTTATTTGTAAACTGAACGATTTCTGCAAATAGTCTGGAACATTAGAAGTGATAAATTAGAAATTCACACGACTTGTAAACAGTTTATTCTCTGCCGAGCAGCAGACACCAGCCTACCATCTAGCACCGCCTTCTCAAACAAGACATGAGGTCCGATTGGTGATTGGTGGATTGGTGCCACTTCTCCCGTCATGCACCGCAAATGGGCGCGCGCAAATGGTGTGCACTTCAAATTAGAGCGATTCGTGACCGTTATTTCGCTGTATTAACTACCCAAGTGCGAATAAGAGTAAAGAGCAGTGTACAGGGATAGAGGAAATCAAAACATTTAGTCATTTATATTTAGAAGTTTAGTTATTTTAGTGTTGTTAGCATGGTTTCAACGACAAGCGGCCCTCAAATTTTCGCGCGGTTAACCCCACTCCAGTACTACTTCTCCCAGCTACTTCAGCCTTCGAAATGGCCTTGACGCCATTTTAGCCTGCTTCAACCTAGCATTACAAGGATAATTCCACAGTGTTTACTCCTGAAGCGAACCGCATGAACCTCAGTTTCTTTTCCATCTTGGTGTTTTAAGATGGTATCTGTATTTTGGTTGAATGATTTGACATTATACAATACAAGTTAAATTGTTTCTTATGCCTCTGGCATTTTCAATGCCAAAGGCTCTTATGTTCTGTATGCATCCTTCTTTATTTTGTTACAAATTATCTGTTCTCTTTAGGCTGACAAGGGGCCTGACGGTAAACTGTTAAAATGGTGCCTGTCTCATGTGATGAGTTGCTCTTCTGACTCCGTTTTTCCCTCACCACCTGAAATAGGATTACCTGAAGGGTAAGATTCCGGCATTTTCACACCTGTTTTCATTGTATTTTTTTTGTTGATGTTGTGTAAGACATAAATGTTTTCCAAAAACAAATACTTCACTGTATATAATAACTGTTCAACCTCATCTTTTCCATGGAAAGACTACAAGATGTTACTCTGCAGACAACAGCTAAGTCCCTTACCACATTTTACTCGAATTTTGTGCAAGCGAATATGGGATCTCAAAATTTTGGTGGCCAAGTTGGTGTTGTTTCTGCTTTGGCTTACACAACTGGTCTGTGCATTACTAGACAGTTTGTAGCCGAACTGGTAAAGGAGCTGCTGCCCAAGGGACTATCACCAACTGGGTCACTACAACAGCATGGATCGGTATGTTCACAATTCGTGTAGAATATTTATGCAAACCTCAGGGCAACTAATATTGTTTCCTCTCTTGGTCTCATGAGTACCGACTAAAGGATACAGCAGGTTCCTTAGAAAGCAAAAAAGCTTTCTGTCTTATCAGTCATTTATTTTTGGTGTATTTCCTGATGATGACTGTCTTAATAATTAATTAGGAGCAGAAAGCAGTGAACTTGATATGTGATCCATTTTTTCTGCATTTCTCAGAGTACCTTATGTACCGTCCCTGCTTTACAAATACTGTCTTACATTTTTCAGGAATGTCATCTTACGGAGCGGGATGGATGTAGCACCTCCAACCATCCACTTGAAGGGACATCAGATTATGACATTACCGTGGAGAGAATGAAGCTCGAGGTCAATGAAGATTCAGTAATGGAAAATGGAATTAAAATTGAGGCAGATGCTGACAATCATGAAAGGATACATAGAGTTGCTCCACGACGCAAGCATTGTTACTACATATCAAAGAATGTACCAGCCCTCTATGCACTTTGTATGAAAGGGGTTGAATGCAAACTTTGTAGAAAAGTTTTTAAAGGTGTAACATGTATTGAAGGTTTACTTGAACATGTTAAAAATTCTCATAAGAAACAAGCTACAGCGAGGTTCTTGAAAAAGTTACGTGATGATAATACGATTGAAAAAGTTATTGGTCATGGAATGAAATGGTGTGATTGCAGAACATGCCTCTTTCTCGCTAGGGCTCATGGCTGGCTAGGGACACCACCAAATTAACATCAAAGGTGTTTTTTTTGGTTTACGTAAGGCGAGTATAAAATGGAGTTTCTATGCTTCGATAATATTATGCTATGCTAAATATTTAACATATTTTGATTTACGAAGTCAACTGTTATGGACGTATTTGGGGCTGTTCATGTTACATATGCAATGAATTTTCTTTTTGCTACAAATTTGCCTTATATGTAGAAAAGATGAGTCCATCACTTTTTCCTTATGAATTACAAAAGTGATGGTTTTTGTGGCCAGTTCAGTTGGTTTGAATATGGGTGTGTGTATATGTAATTTTCTAGTAATGTACTTGATTTTATTTGTTTATTATGTGAATGACATTCTTAGAGAAGTGGAAATGTGCTTTGTAAGTGCATATTTATGATATTTTCTCATGTTAAAGTTGGTTTGGATATGTGCGAGTGAATTTATAAATATACAATATTGTACTTGTTTTGATTTGTTTGTAATGTGAATGATTTTCTTAGAGAAGTGTAATTGAGCCTCTTGGTTTCATATTTGACTTGGTTTAGATGGAATCTATTTGCATAAATGTACATATTTATCAGGAAGAGGATGAATTAAGCGTGACTTTGCTTCCCATAATGAGTAATTAACAAGTTGATTGACTGCAGGTAAAACATTAACCAATACTTTTCATGTCAGATGCAATGCATGTTTGGCTGTTTTTTGTATGTTGGCCACTGGTCATTCCAATGACGGACTACTTTAGTTCAAATTTTTAGCAAAATTTATTCCAACGCCCAGGCCTTTTGAAGCCGTGCTCCCAACGACCGGTACCAATTGTTCTTCTAACGTAAAACTTTGTCTACTTTGGGGTAGGTATTAGAGTACAGTATTTTACTCATCAGCATCATTACCGATTGTTCATTTTGCATCATTAAAAGATGATTGAGATTTGGTTCCATCTCTCTGTTTTGGTTAGATACATGGCTATTGTGTAACTTTTAGCCCATGTATAGGTATTTTATTAAGCCTATTGACAACCATTGATGCTTTGAAATATATGATTAATTAGTTGAAAGCCTTGTAATTTATTGATGTACACAATTCCACATATGGCCTCAAGGTGGCCAGCTGCTAATAAGTGAGCTGAAAACATATGGTTGTATATTGAATTATTATTTATGTAACGTCTAATTATTTTTAACACTTTCATAACAAAAAAGTACCCTCTGCCACATCCATTTGCAGATCTGGCTTCTGTAACAGATATTAGCAGTTTTTGAGTTTCATGAATCATTATAGGGTGAAAAGCTCAGTCAGAACATAATTTTCAGATCCTTCCGCAGTTTAGAAATTTTAATTATTGAACACTACTTCAGAGATATAAGCCTGGTTATTACTGATTACACAATTCAGCTACACTTCCTGAGAGGAATAATTTAAATTAGATTTTTGAAAGCTTGCTGTCAATATTAATTAATGAAATATACTTGGAGTTGTGACACAGGGCTGAAACTTGGAAGGAGGATAGTTTAGACCCTCACTCATGTCTGTTCAGAGTAACTGTGCTCAATTTCAGTATTAAGAGGCTTCCAGGGGCCAGAAAATACTACCTGCAGCCGTTTGGCAGCAGGCCGAGCTACTCCTCTCACTTAAACAATTCTGCCTCTAAGTTAAAGGAGGTTTGTAAGTAGGAATATAGGGGGATTTCCTCTGAATGTTTTGCCCTTTGAATGGTGGAGATCGGTCAACTGGTTTTCTCGCAATCACCTCATGTAGGAAATCCTACTTTGCTTGTCCGAGCTCTCCGGCTGTCTGTTTAGGTAATTGCAATGGCAGGGTGGCAGACAGTAATACCACTAGTAAAAATAGGAGCAGGTAGTCGTTTTAAAGGGTTTTTCAAGACCTTTTCAATGATCCAACTCGCTTTCGATTTGATCGACAGGTCTGGCCACACTGACCTCATGTAGGAAATCCTACTTTGCTTGTCCGAGCTCTCCGGCTGTCTGTTTAGGTAATTGCAATGGCAGGGTGGCAGACAGTAATACCACTAGTAAAACTATGAGCAAGAAGTCATTTTAAAAGGTTTTTGAAGACCTTTTCAATGATCTAACTCGCTTTCGATTTTCGCTTTCGATTTGATCGACTGGTCTGGCCACACTGACCTCATGTAGGAAATCCTACTTTGCTTGCCCGAGCTCTCCGGCTGTCTGTTTAGGTAATTGCAATGGCAGGGTGGCAGACAGTAATACCACTAGTAAAAATAGGAGCAGGTAGTCGTTTTAAAGGGTTTTTCAAGACCTTTTCGATGATCCAACTCGCTTTCGATTTGATCGACTGGTCTGGCCACACTGACCTCATGTAGGAAATCCTACTTTGCTTGTCCGAGCTCTCCGGCTGTCTGTTTAGGTAATTGCAATGGCAGGGTGGCAGACAGTAATACCACTAGTAAAACTATGAGCAAGAAGTCGTTTTAAAGGGTTTTTCAAGACCTTTTCGATGATCAAACTCCCTTTCGATTAGATCGACTGGTCTGCCCACACTGACCTGAAAAACCCAAATTTGGGCTTTTCTGGGACTTGGAACACACACGGGCACTGTACTTATTCCCATTCTAACCTGTCTGTGCTGTAGAGTGCGGGTGTACTGAGACCAACCTCCAGTAATTTTTTCAGCTGACATCAGTCATTTATTCAAGTTATTTGTGAATAATGGACATGTTTGACTGGAAACGTCTCGCCCACTGGGTTGTGGGTGAACTTGAGGAGCAACCTGGAGTGAAAATTGAGATGAGAAATATTATAGATTGGTATATTGAACTTATTGAGAATGAAGTTGGTGAGTGAACAGAGTTTATTTAGAAGCTTTTTTTTTTTTTTTTTTCACGTGACCTGCACGTTTTATAGTAAGCAGCAGTTTATATAAGGCCATGTTTTGCTTCTTGCAGAAAACCAGTGGACTCAAACGAAGATACAGCAGGTGGCACTAGCAAGACTGTATATCAGATAGAGGACGACGGTATGCAGTTTTCATAGAAGAGTTAATCTTAGAGAGACTCACTGACCTACTTTAACAACAGAAAGGTTCTAATAAAACAGAGTGAGGAAAACATTCGTTACACCAGTGTGTCTCACTCTTCTTGTTTGCTCCGAACAACTCCCTAAAAGAAAATAACCTCACCCTTTAAAAATATTTTTTTTGAGGGAAGAGAACAACGCGCTGACACTTGCTTATGAAGTTTAATATTTTTCCAACCATCAGCTGACTATGTTGCATGAAACACAGGTGGAATACACAGAATAATAAATATTTATTCGAAGGATTTTTGAAATTTTCATTTATGTTTTTATTTTAAACATTACAACCATGGAGATATCCATTTCACAACCGTTGTCCAAGCATGCTAACATCTGGTCGTTTGGAAGCCGAGCATTATTGAACATAATTGCATTGAACACTGATGAGTACGTTTTTAATTCTGCAGTCATACTAATAATCAAATATAATACTATAATAAGAAACGTAGGATGTGTTGTTTCACAATGCTAATTATTTAGTCATAATAACAGTACATTAATTACTAGAATAAGAAGTCAAGGAAAGTTCTTTATGATAATTAAAATAAGTCAAAATAACAGTTATATATAATAACTGATATGGAAATATGAAGGAGGGTTCTCTTACTCTTTAGAAGCAGAGGGTTCTGGGAGGAGAACCAGTGCCATCCGTTTTGAACCACATGCAAATGAAATATCAGCGATGGTGGCGCTTATGCGTTTGGCATGGCGCCCAGTTGAGACATTGAGAACATTACTGTCAGAGGGTGCTTTTTCAGCGATGGTAACAACGTCGTTCTTGGCGACGTTCGACAAGACAAGTTCTTTTGCTGACATCTCAGAGAGGTCTGACACACCATTAATGGCAGATGTTGACCAGTGGGAATTATTTTGTAACCTCTTTTCGAGGGGTGTGCGTTGAAGTTTGCACCACTCTTCTGGGAGTTGAACGGGAGAATTTCGATTAGTGTCAGTGTGGAAACCCTCGCTTCGTGGGTGGCATCTTCTGAGGATTCTTGTAATAGCGAATCGGCAGAGACGTCTTCGGAAGAGGATATTTGAATTGTGGAAGATCTTTCGGGTGGTGGAAGGACTTCTTCAGGATTTGGCAGGATGATGCCCGAATCCTGTATCATCTGGTCTGGTCTGGTTCTTGCAGGAACGATACTAGGAAAGTATTCATGCATCATTTCCTTGACTGCTTGTTTGCAAAGCAAACTGACATCACTTGCACTAAGGGGCACTTCTCCAACAGGCATAGGTTGTGCGATATTTTCTGAGGTACGATTCTCGTTGCATTCCACATGATCCGGCTCTATGTCACGTCGCAGATAGGAACAAAGGGACTTTGTCTTCTGCTGCTTAGTACCTGCTTGCTTCGTTTCTCCTGACAATGTAGGAGTTGATGCCATTGGTGGTTTAAAAAAAGTGCAAACATTGTCTTCTTTTACTACAGGAGAGGGGGTCTTCAGTTTTGCGGTCTGCGTGGGATTAAACAGGGAGGGATAACGAGGATTGTTGTCCCCAGATGCAGACATGGTGGCAGATCTGTCTTCCTTCGACCGCCCCTCGGGCAGTTTAAAGTTCTGCCAGTCTTTCATGAAGGTCCTAACATAAAGAACAACATTACTAACGCTTTTGACTAGGTAGAGCGCCACAATAATGTGCTATCTGGTTGGTGTTACTTACTGGAGAAACAATCTCTGCAGTTTGTCAAGGTTCTTGGTATTATACGCATTCTCTGAAATTATCTTACGCAACTTCTTGCTGATCATGGTCTGTATCCCCTGCCACTTGCGACCGGGAAGCACCTGTGGGTAGAAGATATTGCGTGTAAACTGTTTGCTTAGGTATACCAGAGAGACCATATCATTGATCACATATTAAAGACCGTAACTAACCTGGCTCTGCACGGTCCTGGCAAATTTGTTGCCAGCTGGACAGTCAGGTCGTCTCTCCATCATGAAATCAAAAACTTTCTGCATTTCGCTCTCGGTGTACTTTCCTGTACTACTGGGAGTGGGGGAGCTGGATCGGCGCTCTGCCTTGCCAAGATCACTTTCTTCGTGACTGCTGCCGGATGAATCGCTTTCCGACATGCTGCCTCTGACCTTAAGGAAACACAGTAAAAGCCAATCGATCTAAATTATTAACAATTTTGTTGACATTTTGTTATTGGAGACATCAGACCGTATGACCTTTCGACTTCATTGCAGAGGGGCCAGTAATCTCACAAAAGATCTATGTTTCAAGTTTCAAGAGATTATTTACACACCCAGCAGAACTCTTATATCAGGATAATTAAAAGTTATAGCTGAAGGCAGGGTAAAGGAGAGGGATAACTTTGGCAATAACATTACAAAGAGTCCTAACCTACAATCAGTTGGTTTTTTTTTCAGGGGGGGGGGGGGACTATGATTTTAGTATAAGACTTTTACGATTATAAAACTGACACTCCAAGTTCAAAGCGGAACAATGCTCACGTTTCTGTGGTCTTTCTTGATGAATATACCGTAAGGTGCACAGAAATAACTCCCAACACGGCGCGGCGATGGCGTGATGTCGCCTTCTAGACCGTCAGCTCTGTAAGCCAGCTGCCAACCCCACCACTTTATATACGCGACGAAGATTGGAAATGAAATTGAGAGAACCACGAACAGGACATAACTGAGTTGGAAAAGTCACTAGGACTATGTAGGAGACTTCATTTTTGAGTTCATTGGCAGGTGCTGCATCGAAAGTACAATATAATTACTGAACAGCAAGCGGCGATTGCAAGGTTGGCTACTGTGCTGTCCAGCAACTGGGCAGGCCTGAATGATCACTTTATCACAGTAAAATAGGAACTTTTACCACAGGCTTTAGCAGGTAAAAGATGAGGTGGAAAAGGACACACCGTTTGAATGGTAAGATATGTTTTGGGGACTTGATTGTGTGACGATAATAAATAAAAACCCACAGCAGGGAATGCCTTCGTCTGTGATTGGTCGGGACAAGTGGGGCACATTTTCGTGTCGTCTGTGATTGGTCCGGATAAGTGAGGTGGATTACAAAGTACAGCCTTTCTTTGTTACAAGTGGTATGAGTACTCTGACTTCGGTAATCTCTTTTGGATAATTTGTGATTTCATTACTGTTTGGTGTATTCCATTGAAATATTTGGAACGCAATTTTATCAGTGCGTAATGAATTGTGTTCATTGATATTGCTGTTGGGTCATTTTGGCGACTGTTGTACAATGTGAAAGTCTGTTTGCACAAGTTTTTAAGTAAAGCGTTCGAAGCTTACAGTTGCATGTTTAACGTTCATTTCATGTCCTTATTTAATTAGTCGGCTATGTACGTACAGATTAGACAGTTAGCATGAAATCCGGAACTTGTGAGGACAAAATGACGATGTTGTGGGGTTATGTGAGTGGTTATGTGAGGTCTTTGTTCACATATCCAGAGATAATACGATTTTGTGGTCCGCCGATTTTTAAATTCAGTAGTACAAGTGTAATATTAATGTTGAGTTACTGTCATTTATTGTGTGACGTGATATTCATTTCAGCACGATGGATTTTGACAGCCTCTTTGACAACTTTTTGCCACTGAACACTGATGGTTCGTATGAGGAGGATTCAAGCTGACGGAACTGGGTTTGAAAAGACATTATAAATTACTAATAGCCACTTGTATTTCAGGACAGCAGAAGGGCTCACCAGAGAGACGTGACAGAAGCATAGGTGAGCAAAAAAAAAGGAACAAAGATATCTATTGATTTCCGTGGAATGAGACATTTAAAAGTATATTTTCCTCTTTTTTAGAGTGGGATTCTGGATCTAAGGATCTGCGAGGATTGGTGACGCAAATAGATATGATGATGGCGAAAGAAACTTCGAAGTCACCTTTGATGTTGGAAGAGTCTTTGAAGTCACCAGGTGGGGGGGTAAGTCATTGCGTTCATGCCACACTATGCGACACGTTTAATGACGTGATTTTTTCTCTTCAAATTTCTCATGTATATTTTTATCGGTTATTTACAGGCAGCTCCTATTAGTATCTCTTCGGATAGTAGTGAACACCCTGATAGTGATGGTTCAGATGGAGGTTCCATTGCACTTAGTCGCAGCAGTCCCTTATTCATGGATATGGGTCGCGGCAAATACTCGATTGTTGACTACTCTGACTCTGATGTAGATAGTGATGTAGATACGTCAATGCCTGTTAAAAGTGACGTTCAGCAGGAGAGGTCACAGTTTCAGTTGCCACACTTTGAGGAAATGCCACAAGGTCACTTGTCCATAATCACAGCCGGTAGGAGGGGTAGATTCTTTGCATGATTAATTTCGGTTTTTAGTTGAACTGATATGTTTTTTTTTTTGTAATTTTTACTACACCAAGTATCTTTTACAGTTTCTGAGGACTTATTTGATGAAGAAGAACAAACATACAAGCATGCTTCTGCTAGTGATACTGAGGCAGTACGTGAGCCTCTTTCAAAGGTAGATGAGGAGATTGAGGCTTTGTGTACGCCCGGGATAAAAGGTGAGCATAGTCGGATAGGTAATAGTCAAATAGTACCATTTCTAGTGATCAAGTTTGTAGACAGGCCTTTTCGAAAATTGTTGCATGCATGGTCTATCTTCATTTTTTGCGAACTACCTGCCTAGATGTCCGTTATGATTATATTAAGGGCACCCAGGACCGAAAATTTACGGGAGTTTTCGAGGAAAGATCATTTTATTTTTATGTTTTAAAAAGATATTTCAACCTTCCTCGTACAAGGGGGAAAAAAAGGGTTGTGGTCGGAAGATATCAGGAGGTGGGTCTAAGCCTCAGTTTTAATAACCCTTGCATATATACAAAACCAAAAGAATTATTTAAAAATTAATTTATTCCCAATTTTTTAGAAATATTGTTTTCTTTAGAGTACACTTAACGAGATACAAAGTGAACTAATGTGATCGTTGAACCCCAATGGACCCTTGAGGACCGTTGGTTTTAGCCCTGAAAATAAGTGTAAACTTCATAGCGTTTTTTCTTGTTTTTTTCTTTTCATGATTCAGAATCCTCCATGCACTTTGGTTGTTGACCTATTTTCATGACGTAATGTTTCTTTTTTTCTATGAAACAAGGCAGACAATAGTAATTTGCTGCTTTTCGAAAATATTACCCCAAAACCTAAAAACCAGATTATTTTTTGCTCACAATGTACCGGGTTTCTAAATTTTGAACATTTGAGATTTTGAAAATTTTGGATTCTTATCTAATGTCAAATTTCAAGATTCTAGTAAATAACGGAGGTAATTTGGACCTTTCTGATGGGAAAAAATCACACACCCAACCTTCATTCACTAAATTTAGAGCACATAGGATTTAAATGGTAGACCTCAAATACTTTACGTTCTTTGAAATAACTCAGGAACCGTTTGAGATACATAGTGGGGATTGATAGTGAGATAGTGTCTAGTCTAATTCCAAAAATAATTCTCACACCTCAAGATTTTTTATTCTCAAAAAGTTTTTGAGATGGTTATTTCGGTCCTGGGTGCCCTTAAGTGGACAATGTCTTTTGCACTACAGCATGTTCCCCGCCGACGGCTCCAGCTGAAACACATATGAGCCCAAAGAAGCGACGTAGAGTTGAGAGTGATGTTACAAGTCAGAGTGTTCCTCAACAATCGCCTACGATGAGGTCATTGATCAGCAGACACGGCGACACCATTAAAACTTCTCATGGTATAATTCCATTACCGTGCCACCATTTATAGGACATCTGTCACCTAGTGTCTAGGATAATGACTAATGCTCGTGTGTCTTCAACAGTCGGTCAGAACATCCAGATGCAGGAAGCAGTAGATCGGACAGTAGTATCCCGTGATAATGATATGGAAACAGCAACTGCAGTAGCATACCTTAATTTGTGTGGTGATGAAAAGCAGTTCGTGGATGATGCTATTGTTGGACATTCTTTCAAGGTGATTGGTTTTGGTGTTAGCATGCTAAACGAGCACCCAATATTAGCAGAGTGTGTCAGATTCTCCCTGTCTTACCGAATATTTCATGGCGGCTGTTAAGAGTTGTAAATGCTCTGTCAGCAGTGGTAGTAACTGTAAATGTAGCCTTAAAATTGATGACACGTAACCTGGAATATTAATAAGATGTGAATTACATGGCAGCTTTACAAATCAGTAATTCATATGTAACTTGATGGACACGAGTAGGGTTTCATAGCTGGTAACGAGTCATGATGGGAGGGGTCATAAAATGAAACTATGATCTATTTGAAAATTTGCTCGTGCAGTGTGTTAATTAATGTTCTGTTTGTTCCTGACAGAGGGTGGATGCTGGAAATCACCTGTCTTTCCTCCAGGATTGCCCAGATGTTAATGATGACGGGTTTTATGGACTCGGTGCGAGAATACTGGCAATAGTATATGATACGTTTGCTATATCCGATTTACATGATTGGCAAAAGAGAATGCTCAGGGAACATATTCAAACGTCGAACCGGAAGAATGCGCTCGTGCTCGCTCCCACTAGTGGTGGAAAGACATTGGTTGCATTCATACTCATTCTTCGATGCCTGTTGGTTGAAGGGAAAGACGCTATAATGACTTTGCCTTATGTAGCAATTGTTGCTGAGAAAGTACGTGAATTGAGGATTCTGTCTTCGAAAATAGGATCTATTGCAGTTCAAGAGTACGCTGGAAGCAAAGGACACATCCCACCAGCCAGACCGAAACCATCTCTTAGGACCATCTACTTTGCCACACCTGAGAAGGCAAGCAGTTTGTGGAAATCTCTCTGCAAGGACGGCGAGAGATACAAAGAAATTGGAATCACAGTAATGGACGAGTTTCATATGATACGGGACAGAACTCGAGGTATGATATTTGAAGAACTCGTGGTAAATACACTCCATTGCGCGAGGAGAGAAACATGCATCATTGCTCTTTCTGCTACTGTGGGCAACCCAGAGGAAGTAAGGAGATTCGTGGGTGGCGGCGTGTCAGACAACTGCAATGTCTTTTTAGTAACCAGCAGACCCCAAAAAATCGAGGAGCATGTGATAGTGGCAGGCCTGAAGATTCCAATTGTTCGTGATGAAGATGGACAGGGGGAAGTCCGATACACGGCCACCGAACGACAGATGGTCCTGCATGATGGTGATGCCCTGGCAGATCCTCAACTGAGAATGCTTAAAAGCACGGAGGATAGGATTCTGGCTAAGCTGGTCTTCGATTCTATGGCTGCTAATGCTCCTATCATAGTATTTTGTAGTACAAGAGTCCAGTGTGTGAGGTACTGCCAGATGCTGACTGAAGCCTTTATAGCTCTCCATGGGTAAGGCACCATTTCTACAATTACTGTGATGACATAGAATTGTTTTCTCTAATCCTTCTTTACTTTCCAGGACTGATTCGGCATCAGAGCTTATCAGATCGCAGAGGGAGGATGTTATAGGCCATCTAAAGGACGAGAGCAAAGGCATGGTCCAGAAGATTTTGCTATCAGGAATAGAACAAGGAATAGCTTTTCATTCAGCTGGACTCCATGCCACTGAGAAGAAGGCAGTAGAGGATGCTTTCGCCAAAGGAATAATTCTTGCCATCGCGTGCACTACAACACTGGCTGCAGGGGTGAATCTTCCTGCATCACGGATAGTTATAAGATCACCAAGATTCGGTGAGGACTTTCTAAGCTACTCATCTTACCTTCAGGTGGTGGGGAGGGCAGGTAGGGGATGCCTTAATAGCATTTCAGATGGCAGGCCACCTGACTCATACATCATGATCCAGTCAGCGGACACAGAACGGTTTGACAGACTTCTGCAGCAGGGCATAGAGGATGTAACGAGTCAGTTGCTTGGTGAGGCCACATACTACAGGAGAACCTCGAGCCATTCTGTCAGTCCGAAACAGGACTCACGGTTGTACACTGGAGTAACAAGGATAATTATATCATCTTTGGATATGACAGAGGAAGTCGCTGACATTCAGACATTGATCAGTGTGTACAGACTGACGCTACTGTACCAAGTGGGTGTGAAGAACACCTCGCAGCAACGGGAAATGAGGCTGGTCACCCTCAAACCGCTACTGGAGGAGCTCTTGGTAAGGAACTTGTAGGTTACGTGTCAGGAATTCATTTACACTTATTTGAATCATAACAGTACATGGCAGTGCAATAATATGTATCTGTTGCTAGTGTGTCAGTTTGAATATGCCTGTCTTGATACTTTATCGTCGTATATTTCAGAACCTGATAAGAAACGGATACATTGAGTTGTTCAAGTACGACGGCTTGATAACCCACGAGGTGCGAATCAGCAGAGAGGTGCAGATGGACGTGGCCGATGTCACCATTCCTCAAGTGCACATGAAGGAATGTGCTGCCCTCTCAAAAGAGGAGGTTAGCGATGCTATCCAGGTACTCCACGATGCGCTGAACAGGGATGAAGTGATACACATCCCAAACTATGGACTAAAACTGTCAGCTGCTACTGTAGCGGCTACAGCTGGTAAATAGACGATCATTTTCTCTCGCTAACGTTATGAGGTACAAAGAAGATGAAATATTTTTCATTCACATCGCCGATCATACTGTTTCCTTTCCTTTAGGGTGCATGTCACTTGAGGATGCAGAAGCTTTCAGATTACAGATTGAAAAGCTTCAAAGAACAATGAGAATGGATGACTACCTGACGTTTCTGTACTTGTCCATTACTACCGAAATGAGCAGGGATCTGACAGAGCCGAGCCCGCAGAACCCAAATGCAACTGATGTTCCGACATTAGTGGCAAAAAAGGTGAGAACGAAATAATCTTCCCGGAGTGACCTGCTTACCGCCTCAACGTGCTTAAGTTTTATTTGCTAATTTCCAACTAATTTCCAACTCAAACTGGTCAACAGTTGGTCCACAACTTCACTTCACACCCAGACCGTACTTTAATGGAACAGCTTGACTTGACGGAAAGAAAGATGAATCTGTGGGTGATGGGCGTCGGTGGTTACAAGAACAATGCCGAATTTGTGTCCATTGTGAAACGGTTGTGGTCGGCGATGTTCGTCAGAGACCTGTTCGATGAGCCTGCCTGACCGTTTTGAAGAGCATTGCCTGACTTATGGCTTTGACCGTGGGACGGCGCTAGAGTTGTCAGCCTCTCTGGCTTCAAGATGCCACAACCTTACTAACTATTGTTTGGTGAGTAAACGCAGATCAATTCAACACATATGGTAAGATGATTGCTCTGATATGTAGAGTTTTAATACCAGCTTTACCAGGCCCTCGATAAATTCTGGTGGTACCCGCCACTTGCCAAATTTATGGCGAGACGCCTGACGGATGCTGCGAAAGAGGAGATTATTCCTCTTCTTGTTCTACGCCACGTCACGCATGTAAGACGGCAATATGGTTGCAGCCCGACTATACCCATTATCCAGAACATTGCACCTCAAACTGTTTCCGTAATGTTTCTGTCATTTACAGAGTCGAGCTTGGAGAATAATTAAGTTGGGGATTAGGACGGTGCGTGATGTTGCCACCATCCACCCACCGACTTACCTTTCAGACAAGATACCATTCCTCTCAAAGTGGCGTGCAGTGGAGATGGTGCTGGATGCAAGGGTAATTGGTTTCATTAAGAGACGGACTTCATATTTTTTTCTTTGTGGGGAATGGAGTTTGCAACAGGTTCATAGATTCCCTCTTAATTGAAATTTGTTTATTCCCCAACAGATGCAGATAGCAGAGGAGGCCACAAAGCTGGCAGCAGAGAGCCAGGACAGGCAGCAGGCACTCCAGCAGTGATGAGCCTTGTCTTCTATAGTTGAGCGACATCAGATTGGCATTGACAATTATATTCTCTTCATTTTGATATGCCTGCGTAGTGCATACAACTGCATCTGAAAATAATAATCTTTTTGCATCAAATGAAGGATACTGTGATCCATTAGATTAAGTACTTAATTCATGCTCTGTGTAAGGCTGTATTTCGGCCAGTTATTGTTAGAGGTGACCTTTGATTTTCTTAGGTATTCTGTGTTGCTTATCGTATTGTTGTAATCGATGCTTTTTGTTTTACCTTTTGATTGAATTTTGAGGATCCTTTATATCTGTAGAGATCTACACTTATTACCGTTTCGACTTTTTCTGAAGCATTTGATATGACGTGTCATTTTTGACTAATTAAAGGATCTTAAGTTAACTCTCTTATTGTTGATTAAAGCTAAACACCATATCTTCACTGATATGTACCGTACTTTGAGTTCTTTTACTTGTGTGATGTTATTTCACAGTAAGGTTTCCTATATTGCTAGCATTTTTATAACAAAAAAGTTTGTAATAAAATTAATTGTCAGAGTCTACATTATTTTAATGAGGCTTGCTTCTCCTCTCAGGTTCTTTCACATTCGGCAGGACATTAGGAACTCGAGGTACTGTCAAACCGCGTCGTGTTTTGATACAAAGGGAGAACATAAGAACTGGCCAGTGATGTGTTTATGATACGATGGATCTGCTCTGATCGCAAATGAACACATAATCAGAGTTAAAAGTAGACTGGGCACTGTTTGGACTTCCTAACCTAGTTTATAATGGCCTTCATCTTAAGTTCAAAATGTTGTTTATCGGAGGGGGTCAATATACAATTTTAACGAGACAGTTTTGTCATTTTCTTATGATTTTTTTATTAATTTTCAAACAGAGTTAGAAATTGAACAGTTACGGTCGGTTTATGTCCCGTACTCTTGCTAGCCATTCAAATGAGACAGTCACTTATCAGGTCACATAATTGGTTTTTAACGACTTTCACTCGTCGAATGTTAATGAATTAGTTTCTTCTCTTATTATATTTTAATGAGTTCAAAGATTTCCTTAGTATCACGGTTAACGTTAATAAAAGATACCCAAAATGGTCTGGCCACACTGACCTCATGTAGGAAATCCTACTTTGCTTGTCCGAGCTCTCCGGCTGTCTGTTTAGGTAATTGCAATGGCAGGGTGGCAGACAGTAATACCACTAGTAAAAATAGGAGCAGGTAGTCGTTTTAAAGGGTTTTTCAAGACCTTTTCAATAATCCACCTCGCTTTCGAGGTGGGTTCGGATTTCGAGCTCATCGCTCTATCTCTAACGGTTTAGAAGTTATTCCCGAAAAACTGAAAATTTCGAAAATTTGACTTCCACTTCCGGTTTGACCCACTTCCGGTCGTTTGACAGATTTGGACCATCAAACAAAATCTTCCTAACTCGTCGTCAAGTATCAGTTGCAATCATAAAATTTTTCAAAATTTGGAAAATCAAAATTTTGAAAGGGGGTCAGCCCCCCAAAACTGAAAAATCGGTATGTTAGCGACCCCGACTTTGGGGTTTATTTTTTAAGACAAAACGAACCCCGTTCTCGGTTTTTCGATATCTCAATTTGGCGAGCCGTCAGATCACATTTCTCGATGCAAAAAAAATGATTTTCGAACGGGTACCACGGGTACCCCTTTGGTCGGAACGCAAATCCCGAGTGCTCAAAAATTCGGCCAAAAAATTAGCTTCAAATCCCTGAAAACCGCATCGCTCTATCTTTAATAGTTCTCGAGTTATTCGCCCGAGATCTAAATTCTCCTACGTGCGCCTAGTATGATAGGCGTGACTAAGGGGAGAAATACCTAACCCAACAGCTTTAGGTTAGGTTAGTGTTGGTTGCTATCGATCTCCCACGACAAGATGCTTTGGGCAGGACTCGGTGGTGCTCGCTGGACTCTAAGCCGGGCTGAGGGTTCGTTACTGAGACAACGGCGTGCTCATTGGGCTCTATCTCAAACTCTTCGACCCGGAGCTAAGTTTTCCTACGTGTGCCGAGAGTAACAGACGACTTTAAAGTGCAGAAATACAGAACAAAACCTAGCCGGACGCACGAGCTTAGCCTAACCTAACCCGGGGCATCCTTCATTCCTTCTACCTCCCGCCTTACACTTGAACTCAGCCGGACCTAACCCGGGGCATCCTTCATTCCTTCCGGGGCATCCTTCATTCCTTCCATCTCCCGCCTTTCACTTGAACTCAGCCGAACCTAACCCGGGGCATCCTTCATTCCTTCCATCACCCGCCTTTCACTTGAACTCAGCCGGACCTAACCCGGGGCATCCTTCATTCCTTCCGGGGCATCCTTCATTCCTTCCATCTCCCGCCTTTCACTTGAACTCAGCCGGACCTAACCCGGGGCATCCTTCATTTCCTCTATCTCCCGCCTTTCACTTGAACTCAGCCGGACCTAAACCGGGGCATCCTTCATTCCTTCCGGGGCATCCTTCATTCCTTCTATCTCCCGCCTTACACTTGAGCTCAGGCCAGCCTAACGCGGGGCATCCTTCATTCCTTCTATGTCCCGCCTTGAGCTCAGGCGGTCGTTGGGAGAATTGAGGTGAATTAAGCACGGCCCTCCAGAAGGGGCATTTCATGATGCGGGATACGGTCCAAACTTGGTATGTCAGTTCTGCCGGATGTCGTGAGTCTACGTTTTAAGTTTTGCGTCGATTGGAGCAATGCGCTCGAAGTTGTGGAGGGTAAAAGGCTTTTATGGGAATCAAGGAATTTTCGGATGTGCCCCCATAAGGGGCACTTAGAGATGCGGGATACGGTTCATACTCGGTGTGTCCCTTGTGTCGGGTGTGCTGCGGGTACCTGAGAAGTTTCGTGGCGATCGGAACAATGCGCACGGAGTTGTGGGGGGTGAAGGGTATTTATTGGAAATAAGGAACTTACGGATGTGCCCCCATAAGGGGCACTTAGAGATTCGGGATACGATTCATACTCGGTGTGTCCCTTCTGTAGGGTGTGCTCCGGGTATCTGAGAAGTTTCGTGGCCCTCGGAACAATGCGCACGGAGTTGTGGGCGGTGAAAGGCATTTATGGGAAATAAGGAATTTACGGATGTGCCCCCATAAGGGGCACTTAGAGATTCGGGATACGGTCCAAACTCGGTCTGTCCCTTGTGTCGGGTGTGCTGCGGGTACCTGAGAAGTTTCGTAGCGATCAGAGCAATGCGCACGGAGTTGTTGGCGGTGAAAGGCACTTATAGGTATTAAGGATTTTTCGGATGTGCCCCCATAAGGGGCACTTAGAGATTCGTGATACGATTCATACTCGGTACGTCCCTACTGTATGGTGTGCCCCGGGTATCTGTAAAGTCTCGTAGCGATCGGAACAATGCGCACGGAGTTGTGGGCGGTGAAAGGCATTTATGGGAGTCAATTAATTTTCGGATGTGCCCCCGAAAAGGGCACTTAGAAATGCGGGATACGGTTCATACTCGGTATGTCGGTTCTGCCGGATGTCGCGAGTCTACGTTTTAAGTTTCGCGCCGATCGGAGCAATGCGCATGGTGGTTGTGGGGGGTCATGACGTCACTTGGAGTAAGTTATTTAAGGATGCTCCCCCAGAAGGGGTAGTGAGTGATGTCCGATATGGTTGAAACTTGGTAGGTCGTTTCACATGGATGAAGTTGGTCTACGTTTAAAGTTTCGTGACGATCGGAAAAATGCGCGGGGTTGCGGTGGGCGGTTATGACGTCTCTTGGAGTACATTTTGGGGGGGGCCCCCAGGCACCCCAGGGAGGGGTGGGGGTAGTCGGAAATGGTACAGGGTCATTTGTTCAACCTATGGGAGTATCCCACGACCGACTGCGGGGTCATCCTGCATGAGGGGGCGCTAGTGGAGGGGGATAAACTTGGGCTAGCACCTCAACATGCATGGCACAATCTTTAAGAGCGTCCTCGGAGGAAAAACAAGCATATGATAACTGGCAGGATCAACCAGGTAGCTGTCGTCCACCCTGACGGGCTTCGTGAGCGTCTGTTTTATTTAGACCCCGGGTCAAGCCCCGAAAGAGTCCCAGACTCAGCAAAAGAGATTTTTATTTCGATACCGACCGCGCGTGGCGACAGCATAGAGGCCCGGCCCCTTTGGGTGCTCTAGGACTGACTCCTCTTCTCGCCCGAGCTTGCACGCACTGTTAAAACCTTGCGAAGAAAAAGTTCGTATTACAAACAAAATAGTTTGTAAGCTGCGAAGTATTTGGCTGCTTCGCAATTGCGAAGAATTTCTTCGCAACTTACAAACTATTTAGTTTGTAAGGCGTGAAAAGTTTGTAAGCTTGCGAACTATTTTGTTTGTAATACGAACATTTTCTTCGCAATGCGAAGCATCCAATTTCTTTGCAACGATTGTTCGCAAGGTTTAAACAGTGCGTCCGCCACGAGGGAGCGCTCGCTCAGGGAAGGGGAGTTCGGGCCCGCCGTCTCCGCGTGTCACACAGACTTTTTTTATTCACTGTTCGCGGTGATATGGAACTTCTTATTCAGCTGTCCACTCGCACTCCGCACTGCCGGCTAGCTCGGGAAGAACTCCTTTCTCACCGACAGCGCAGAGACACGCGAGTTTCCTGCTCAGAGGGTCCGCGACGGGCACCCTTAACTTTTCAGCTTCGAACTTCTCCGTCCGACTCTTCGGTAGAATACCGTTCGTCTTAGAAAAAGTCGTGCATTGAATTATTTTCGCTCGGTGAGCGGAGAGTCAATGAAGCCCCTTGCGAGAAAATTGTTTAAGTTTCCTCTGGGGGCAATAATTTTTATTTCTTGTCCGCTTTCGGCGACCGTGCCAGAGGCGACAGGGGGCCGCGGATGAGCTGTCGAGAGGGCGCATTTTTTGCGTATAGTCGTCCCAGCATTACTTTAGGCTTCGGGTCCCGAGCCGAACACGCAGCGAGTGCTCCCCCACCGCGCGCGGCCGCCGCCGCCGCTTCCCCCTCCACGCGCTGCGCATGCGCACTCTGCTACAAGTGAGTAGAGGGGGGTGCCCGGCGGCTGCCGCGCGCGGTGGGGGAGCGCTCGCTGCGTGTTCGGGTCGGGACCCGAAGCCTAAAGTAATGCTGGGACGACTATAAACGTGACCGTACGAGGCAGAGCCCCGCGCCACGCCGCTGTTCCGTTCGCGTCCAGACTTGTTTCGAAGCTTTCACCCGTTCCTCAGGCAGGAAAGTTTCCAATTTTCCTCCTTCGGTACGGTGGAGTGCATTTATCGCTCGGAAAGTGTTTTGGCATGAGCTACTCTCTGTTGATTTCACTCGCTGCCGACTACCAATCCAGAAAGACCCTCTCGGTATTCCATTGCGTGCACCACAGGTGACTTACACGAAACGGGACGCTCTCTGTTACGGACACACAGCGGGATTTCGGACTTGTCGTGGAAAAGCTCGCGACGCCCTTCGAAGCCCTGTCTCTGAGCGGCGGACTCGGTTCTTTGCAAGAATACAGCGAGAAGCCTCAGGGCAACTACCGGACGACGCAGCCTTAGGCACATTCAACTGGCTCGCGGACTGAGGGTAGGAACGAGTAAATCGATACCGTGAATCCCAGCAGACCGCGTGTGACTTACGTTCATGGACGCGCCGATGTCACACCGAGGAAAGGCACCTACTTGCGACTGAGCGTTTTCGGCTAACCAATCCAGGAACCAGAAGGTCGACTCTTTTGGCAGGGAAGCGACACAAACATCATGGCTGTGATTTGATAAAACGGCCATTTAACCAGTAACGTATTTCTAGAGAACCTACTGGCAAGGACATCAGAGCTCTTTCCATTGCAGATGGGAAAGAGTTTTTCAAAGTAAGATATTGTGTGTTCATGTAGTGTGTTGTACCTTTATGGCTGGATGTAGCTGTGTTCTTGAGGTTTGAGTTTACTTTATTACAAGTTTATGTTTGGGAGACATTGTACATTGCTCATATTGCCATTTTTGATAGTTTTGAAAGTTTTATTTCTCATATTAGTGTACCATATCTGTTAAGATGGAACATCCAATGTTTGCCTGATCTAGAGATTTGCATAACTATGTGTTCTGCATGTGTGTCAATAGTTTTGAAAGTTTTATTTCTCATATTAGTGTACCATATCTGTTAAGATGGAACATCCAATGTTTGCCTGATCTAGAGATTTGCATAACTATGTGTTCTGCATGTGTGTCAAAATTTGAACTCGTTCTTTACATAATCACTTTTCCTTCCTAGTGTTAGTCCAGGCATAATCCGCGATTTTAGGGGCGAACCTAGACAAAATTGGAGAACAAGGTTTTGATAGTGGACTTTGTTCGTCTCGTCGAGTACTATAACATATCAAAAATCCCCATTCGTACATGTTGAGGAATTTGAACACCGGGTGTTCAAAGTTCAAAATGCAGGGGTTTGGTAAAATGGCTGTAAAACCGGAACGGAAAAAGCTAGCGGAATGCGGTTTAATGGAATCGACGCGGAAAGGCTTGGCCTACAACATTTATTTTATGATTATTTCGCATTAGGCTGATAGTTTCGAACAGAAATGCGACCAAAGTTAAAAAGTTGGTGTTCCAAAAGTGTTCAACTCTGTTCAATGGCAATTTGTGGCTTTCCCTGCCGGGGGATTTCAAAATGCTCCGTACAAACGTTGTAGCCCGTTCTTTAACGAACAATTTGAACTAAGTACGATGAAAATCGCACAATAAATGTGGCCTCCACGGCCCGCGGCGCAAGGCCGTGCGCGGCTGTAGGCCCCTGCTGGGCCCGGCGGGCCGGGCCCGCCCGGCCTGGCCCGGCCGTGTTTTCGCCTCTTCCTGCCGGCTGTACGCAGCATGTATCGCGCCTTCTTAGTGCACTAGCAGACATGAGAACCTGATCAGCTTTAGGACAACTTTTTGAACAACCTTGGACCCCAAATCCAAGATGGCGGACGCCCTGGGGCCTATGTACCACCCTGTTTATTTATCTATTTCGCAACCGATTTTCGCCGGAAAAAATCTCATTCACATATTGTAGGGGTCGCCGGGTTTAAAATAGACCACATTAGTTTCAATAACTTTATACTTCTGCTTGTGTAGCTCCTCCACACACACAAAATAGCGGGTTTTACTTTATATTTCATGTATTACCTTGTAATCCACATATAACCTAGTATTACCGTGTATTACTCGTATTACTTGTAGTACATGTAGAATATGTATTACAAGTAAAATCGTTTTATAATGTGAGTTCGACTGTATTACAAGTTTTATTCTTAAAAATTTTCTTTTTTTTAAAAATTTTTTAATTTAATTTTTCATTTTAAATTTGTAATGAAAGGCTGGAAATTGGTCTATTCTTTCTCTGAAGGATATTTCTGTATTATTCATTAGAAGTGATGTAAGTCTGACTTACGTGACTATCTGAGTTATTAGAAGTGAGATATTCCCCATTCATCACCGCATAGTTATCTCGCGCCAAAATGTTAATAGAGCAAATAGCAACTTCAGAAATCAACAAAATATTTTGACGTAAGTCACTTCGCAATAGGATCTATTGAAACATATAGTCGCAAGTCTGACTTGCTTCAATTAACTATTAAACAAGCTATTGTGTCGCAATTCAGAAAACTTAAACTAAACAAAGATTTGTTTTTAAAATTAGTTGCTTAAGTGGACAATGATGCAGATTGCCCATGGCAGGGACAGAGTTCAGTGCTTGGGGTAAAGCCAATTATACAGGGGAAAGTAAAGATGTATGTCAACAAACAGCACCTTGCAACACTGTCAGAAATTTCCACGGTAATTAGTACGGTTTTCCCCGTTAATTTTTTACCTGCTCCGGACCGTTTTTATTGGGTACGGTTCGTCCGTACTACCTATGACCGTATATTTCACATAAGCCTGTATTTCAACTTTTTTCGAAGTTTCAAGAAACTGAAACTACGGAATTGGTCACGGAAAACACCGTAATTTTTCAGATACGGTCGTCCCGTCACCAAACAAAACGGTTTTACCGTAGTATCTGGGGCATGGGGGTACGGAATTTTTAACAGTGAAGGGAGTAGCTTTGGAGATTTTGCATAGTTATTCCTCCCACTGAGGATTTCCAAGATGTCAACCTGAGCTCTCTCATGCTGCTGCCTAGTGTACAGTGTGTTGATCTCGGTGGTATTCAGATCAGGTTATGGGTCCTTGCTTTTATAGAAATAATACTTTTTCTCACAATCTTTGACACGATCCGAGCACGCTCGTACGGTGCAGAAAACTGTTCTGGCCTGTTGTGTGCCGATTTTGATCTGATTGTCAGCGATGTCCATAGCGTACACAACACAGAGCGGTCACCATTCATTACTCTCCAACAAACGGATCACTGCGGATCACTTTCACTGTCAATCAGCTGACGGTAAAATTGTCCTTTCCCAGTTTTCAAGATATTTTGGAAAAACGAAGATAGCTCCCCTCTGGTGTCTTGCAGTAAAAAAACAAGATCGTAGTACGGAACCAACTACGGTGTCCAGCATCTTTGTTTTAGAAACTGACTACGGAGCGCAGAGTACGGCGCCACCGTACCTCATTTTCAGGGGCGGGAATGTCATAAGTACGGGTCTTCCCTACGCCATTTTTTGAGTACGGTGATGCCGTACTTGGCAGTCCGTAACGGGGATTCGAAAATTTCTAGTACGGTGCGCGCCGTAGTAGGGAGGCACCATTCTACGGTGGATACCGTTAAAGGAATTCACGGTGATTTCCGTAGTTTTCACCGTCATTTTTAGCCCGCCCTTCTGCTTTGAAAAAGCTTCAGAGCGGGCTTATGCAATCGATCTGGTGTCTGTCTGTCTGTCTGTCTGTCTGTCTGTTCCACTCGAAGGAGTTGAGCTAGAGAGTTGAAATTTTTAGGGTATCTTAAGGGTCACTCCTGGACACCGAAACGCCTGGTGCAAATCCTGCCAACCCTCATTAAGGCACTGAAAAAAATTATTAAAGTTTTCACGGAATAAACAAAAAAAAAAAATTTCAACTTTTTCCAACCCCGTCGACCCGTACCTCTCCGGAAGCGTCTTTTCGCGTCTAGTTCAATGGTGCACACCCTTTTACGAAAAAATGGACCCAGCTCGCGACTACACTGTAAAAAGCACCCGTAATTGGTCCAGTTTTCAACTTTTCTCAACCCCGTCGACCCGTACCTCCCCGGAAGCGTCTTTTCGCGTCTAGTTCAATGGCGCCCACCGCTTTTCGATAAAAAGGACCCAACTCGCGACTACACTGTAAAAAGCACCCAAAATTGACCCACTTTTCAACTTTTACGAACCCCATCGACCCGCACCTCTCTAGAACCGTCTTTTCGAGCGCAATTCAGTGGTGCCAACCGTTTTTCAATTTTCAGTGTTGCCAATCGTCAAAACTCAAACATTTCGATTATTTTCGACATTTCTCGATGTTTTCCGATGTTTTTCGATATTTTCGACATTTTTCGTTGTTTTTCGATATTGTTCGACATCTGCTATATTTTTCGACATTTTCGATATTTTTCGATAATTTTCGATAATTTTTGACATTTTTGATAATTTTCGATGTTTTTTGATATTTTTCGACATTGTTGACATATTCCGACATATTTTGATATTTGTAAACATTTTTGACAATTTTTGATATTCTCTGACATTTTTCGACATTATCCCTCATTTTTCGATATTTTTCGATGTTTTTGGACATTTTCCATATTTTTCGATGTATCTCAACATTTTTAAGATATTTCGAGATTTTTCGACTTTTTTGACGTATTTCTACATATTTCGAAAATTTTCGACATATTTCGACAGTTTTTGAAATTTTCGACACCCCTCGACGCATATATCGTTAAAATCGTTTCGACGACCGTAATTCAGTGTTGCCAACTGCTGCCAAATAAAGTCCGAGTTCGACCGTTCCATCTGAGGCCGAACTCACGTATTTCGACATTTTTCGAGATTTCTGACTCCCCTTTTTTGCCGAATAACTGACCGTTTAGTCACTATCGGCTCGTTTTCAAAGCAGAAGGGAGGGCTGTAGTTTCGGTGGTTCACCGTTACAAACTGCCTCTTTCCGAAGAGAATGCCTTTACGGGCCGCAGGCCCGATCATTTACAAGATAACAGGACGTTCTGTGTGACTTAGGGGTCGGGCCGAAGGCCCGACCGAACGCCGCCGGCAGGCCAAGCAGGCACGCCCCCTGCCGAACGGAGTTGCCAGCGTAGCAAAGCGGAGCTGGCAACGACGTTTGGCGGAAGGGCGGGCCTGCTTGTTTTTTTTTACAGTCTGGAAGTCTCCGACTTCCAAGACGTTCAGCTTGGAATTCAACACTGTGAAACCAAGTGTGCAATTACAACACCTGTTAGTGTGCAACTCCATGTTTATCACGTCAAAGTGTTCAACTTAACAGCCGGGCGATTGCAATTTCTCAACTCCACGGGTGTATACTTGTTAGTGTTCAACACGGCAGTTATGCACTTGGAAGTGTTCAGCTGTGCCGTGCAATACTTTCCTTGTTGAACTCTTACAAGTGTTTAACTGTCGTGTTGAAAACTTACAAGCATAAAATTATCGAGTTAAACACTCGCCATTGCTTAACTCTGGGTCGAACACTTGTTCATACAGACAGGGTGTTGCACACTTACAAGTGTTTAGCAGTTGCACACTTGGTTTCACAGTGAAGCCAGGATCTCGGAAATCAGGAAAACCAGCTGATCCGTCCTGGTTTCATACGCATTATCTTGAAAACCAAGATGACTTCCAAGACAAGGTCTTGAAAACGTGTGTTACAATCTAATAATACGGCTCCACCGTACCCCGTTTTGCACACTGCTTCCTCTACGGTACATTGCGATCCGTGATAGATTTGTGACATTGAAGGTACGGCATTGCCGTCTTTTCTTCGAACGGGCGCAGCTGGAAAATAATTAGCGGTTCATGTCGTCACATTGACCGTCATTATTTTTTGCAGTTGGGTTGGGGGGGGGGCGGAGCTACACAAGCAGAACTATAAAGTTATTGAAACTAATGTGGTCTATTTTTAACCCGGCGACCCCTACAATATGTGAATGAGATTTTTTCTGAAGTTGCTATTTGCTCTATTAACATTTTGGCGCGAGATAACTATGCGGTAATGAATGGGGAATATCTCACTTCTAACTACTCAGATAGTCTCGTAAGTCAGACTTACATCACTTCTAATGAATACTACAGAAATATCCTTCAGAGAAAGAATAGACCAATTTCCAGCCTTTCATTACAAATTTAAAATGAAAAATTAAATTAAAAAATTTTAAAAAAAAGAAAATTTTTAAGAATAAAACTTGTAATACAGTCGAACTCACATTATAAAACGATTTTACTTGTAATACATATACTACACTGGAAAAACAAAGGTGCTACATAGCACCCTTTTTGGGGTGCTATTGCATTTTTTGGGGTGTTACTGCACTAATGCCTTTGTAAAGGCACGATTAGGGCCAAAAATAGCACCTTAGGGAGGCGATAGCGCCTTTCTAAAGGCACTATTTCACTGACGCCTTTAAAAGGCATTACATAGCACCTTTGTTTTTCCAGTGTACATGTACTACAAGTAATACGAGTAATACACGGTAATACTAGGTTATCTGTGGATTACAAGGTAATACATGAAATATAAAGTAAAACCCGCTATTTTGTGTGTGTGGGGGGGGGGAGGAGGGGGGAGGGGGCTACACAAGCAGAAGTATAAAGTTATTGAAACTAATGTGGTCTATTTTAAACCCGGCGACCCCTACAATATGTGAATGAGATTTTTTCCGGCGAAAATCGGTTGCGAAATAGATAAATGAACAGGGTGGTACATAGGCCCCAGGGCGTCCGCCATCTTGGATTTGGGGTCCAAGGTTGTTCAAAAAGTTGTCCTAAAGCTGATCAGGTTCTCATGTCTGCTAGTGCACTAAGAAGGCGCGATACATGCTGCGTACAGCCGGCAGGAAGAGGCGAAAACACGGCCGGGCCAGGCCGGGCGGACCCGGCCCGCCGGGCCCAGCAGGGGCCTACAGCCGCGCACGGCCTTGCGCCGCGGGCCGTGGAGGCCACATTTATTGTGCGATTTTCATCGTACTTAGTTCAAATTGTTCGTTAAAGAACGGGCTACAACGTTTGTACGGAGCATTTTGAAATCCCCCGGCAGGGAAAGCCACAAATCGCCATTGAACAGAGTTGAACACTTTTGGAACACCAACTTTTTAACTTTGGTCGCATTTCTGTTCGAAACTATCAGCCTAATGCGAAATAATCATAAAATAAATGTTGTAGGCCAAGCCTTTCCGCGTCGATTCCATTAAACCGCATTCCGCTAGCTTTTTCCGTTCCGGTTTTACAGCCATTTTACCAAACCCCTGCATTTTGAACTTTGAACACCCGGTGTTCAAATTCCTCAACATGTACGAATGGGGATTTTTGATATGTTATAGTACTCGACGAGACGAACAAAGTCCACTATCAAAACCTTGTTCTCCAATTTTGTCTAGGTCAAACACGATTATGCCTGGACTATGTAGGGAATGAGTATTTTTCTCAAAAATACATAGGTGTTGGACATCTTTCTTTGTCAAGACTATTATACATCATATCATGAATGTATTAATTTCTGTTTAAGTTACACCCAATCATAACTTTTTAAATGAATTTTTTTTTCAGCTTCCATGGAAAAAAGTAAGGATAAACCATGGAGAAGAATATGTTTTGAATGACTGAGCTCAATATTACCTCTTACACAATGTTCATTTTGTCATTTTGTCACTGACTTACATGTTACATATATTACCAAACAGTCAACCAAGTGGCAGGCAAGAAAAATGTGCAGGAACTGAAGTAGGTAACATTGACAAATTTAAAGAAATTAATGTTCAGTATCCTCCTTATTCATTGGTGGCCATTGTCCCAAGCAGCCAACAATCAGTACTGTGCAACAGTCAATAATATCTGCTAATACCAGTCATTCAAAATATATACTGCTCAGCTGGGTTTTGTGTGTAAAGAACGAGTATCTACTTTTAATATCAATTTATTGATATTTTGGTTTTCTTCTTCTTTGATATTTGCTTCTTGTTATTTTTTTGGCTCTTTGCCCCTGGAATACATTAAATTTTTTGTAAGTTTCTTATTTATTTTTTAATTTTTATGAATAAGCCATATAATCCCTGAAAATTTGCATGCACGAAGACAGAGTACATGTCATTCAGTATTCATAATAAATCTTTTTGTTTCATTTACTGATTTTGTTCTTGGTATACAATTCTTTATCTTTTAATGGGTATTCCATTCCTTTCCATTACTTCATGAATGGCTCCTGCACATGTACTGTACCTCATGACCATTACTGATATAATATCTTTTATAAATCAAGAAAAGTAGTGTTGCTATTGGCCTTCATAATTATATATCGGGTACTGGATGTAAATCTTGAAAAGGTATTCTTGTTACTTTTTTGGTAATGTAATAAGATTGTTTGTACAGGGTGGGGTGACTCTCCATGTGCTCATCATAACTTAATCAATGATTTAAGTAAATTGTGGTTACTACTGTCCACGCACAGCAGTTTCATTTATTCCTATACAGGTATGTGGCAAGCGATAAGTCTAAAAACTGAATGTCAACTGCATTTATTTGAGGGGCTGTCTACAGCATCATGTACATACTAGTTGCTAGCACCTCAATTTATGTACTAAGAGGAAGATATAAAGTTTACTGTGGTGTGGCTCCTTAATTTTTCCTTATAATATCTGCTATTCCGAGTTATTGCTCTTTTCATGTAGGAGATGAGAGGTCTGTATTTCATAATGACTAATCTATGCAATTCATGGGATTTTTTTTTGGGACAATTGGAAATGTGCATCATTAATTCCAAAAGCACAGAAATTGTAGATCTTCCGCGAAGATTGCATTCAGGACACAGGAATGTGACTGATGGTGTTAAATGGTTTCGCTGTGGAATAGCTTGTCGTGGGCACTCTTTATCCCCCAGTTCAGCAAATTCTCTTGCAATTGATATTACTCTCGCAGTACTCATTAATCTCTCCTGCCTCACAGATCTTGAAGGCATGACCTGATTGGCTGTAAATCCCTTCCTCTGGTCTGATCCAAGGGTATCTGCATTAGGATTCATTTCACATTTGATATTGTATTCTATATCCATCTCTTCAGACTGGAAGAAAATTGTCATGATATGAGAAAGGGCAGTTGTGTGTGCTTTAGTCATTTGTCCTTTAGAGACTGAACTTACTTGAAAATCGCTAGATAATTCAGCAATGCACACGGGCTCCTGTTTAACAGCTTCACAGCGATCCTATGAGCAGCAAATTACAATTAGAATGGAGGTAGGTTTATTCATCACAGCACATACTTTTGTTTTGTTTTTGCTGGTAAATACATACGTTGACCAGGAAATCATGCTTGGGTACGTGCTCAGGATCTGGAACAGGTGTGAGGATATAGTAGTATTAGCTGAGAAGTCTACGTACGAATGCATGAATCGGAATTTTATGTCAGAGGGCTGATATTTGTCAAGGTGTCACACACCTCAGCAGCATATTCCCACCGCATTGTAGTCATTCAAAACAAATAAATAAGGATGCCTTAACCTCCAGGAGAACAACAATGTCACTGAAGCATCATTACATGTTCCTAACGTTATTTTTGAATGTCAAGATGACTACATTTCGACAAATTTGTGTAATTATGGTCACACAGACTTTCAGAAATGACGTCAACGACATTTTTGGATGCTTTAGTAAGTTGTGGACCGCTCTTGGCTCCCCCCGCCCAAGCAGACAGCATCAGGTGTCTGCTTACTGACTACTAGACCCAATTCGTACATCATGGCTGTGATTTGATAAAACGGCCATTTAACCAGTAACGTATTTCTAGCCGTGCAAATTTTTAAGTTTTCCTCTCGTGAGATAAGGGACTTCTTTTTGTGTTTGGACTCCTTTAGACACCCCATATCACGACCCCTCTTATTCCGTGCTCTCCCCTCCCCCTCCCCCTCCCCCTCAACTCAACCCAACCCGCTCAACCCTGTCCTGTGCGGTGAGCTGCATTTGACTTCGAAGCACAGACTAGTCCAGACCAGACCGTGTCTTCCTAGCTAAACGGAGAAGCTCTCTTTCAAAGAATTACGAATATGGCTCTAGGACCACTACTGCAAGTAAAATGCCACACCAGTTGCATTTATTACACTTGGGCCGTTCTCAAATAAGTGCAAATTCGTATGTGTTCGTAATTGTAATGTAATTGAAATATTAGACACATGTTTGATGGTGGTGCGCTGTGGGTGTACGACTCCTGAGCACGTGTAACGTGTATTGACCCTTTCTTTTTCTTGAACCGTTAGTACATGAGTCCTCCTTTTCGCTCCCTATCCCGTCATCGCCCGCCACAAGATTAATACTTAAGACGAGCTTGTTTCGTATTTCGATAGACCTTACTTGAGAGATTCTTTGTCACATTGTTGTGTCTCGCCTTTCTCTGTTTCGCACACCCTAGGCCCGGACTCCCTAGCGCCTGCTGGTCCGGCTCCCCACCCGTCCGGGGTGTCACGTCGACCACCCCTTCGGCAGGGGTGCAGGAAGGGAAGCCTACCCGGCAGGGGTTCCGTAGCCACCCCTCGGTCGGGGTGTGTGAGAAGGGATGCCTACTTACCAGGCGTTACGGGGTCTCGTTGCGAGTCGGTCCGGGTTCCCTGCCTCCTAACACAAATGGACTAGAGGTTTCGTTGGGTTCACGAGTGAAAAACTCCGAGTACAGTTCCGACGTCTTTTATTGGTCACGTTTGTCACAGGGTGCGGTACAGTCAATTACTCACTCGGCGTGATCCTTTCAATGAACTAAATACACTTCCTACGTCCCTCAGTAAACACTTCCTTTCGAAATGTCAGCAGCTGGGCGCACTCCCTTTTCACAATATGTGTACCAATACTATCTGGTTTGACCACCGGCAGGGGGGATGCGGACAGGTGAAGGAGTGGGACGCGGAAAGTCCGTAGACTGAGAGGGAGATGGAGAACGGGGGACGAAACTGAGAAGAGAAGGGGGAAAGAGGAGGGGGGGGGGGGTCTATCAGGGCACGATATGTCACTTTGCTCACCTGAGGTTGCACTCTCTCGGTCCTGCGTGCGAGCCCCTAACTCGAGTCAGCCTCTTCGTCAGGGTATCGATGGGGACCGGCGATCTGGCACTGCACTCACGGCACGCGGGTTCGCACGGCGTTATTTCCTTCGGTTTCGTGGTTTAGCGGATTTCCGACCCACGGAGGCAAAGGGAGCTCTCGGTCGTTTCCGTTGAAGGCACGGGCTCGTTCCGGTTTGGCTCGGACTGACGGGCACGGTCTCGGCTGGTCGGGGCGGTATCTTACGGCCGACGCCCGAAGCGGGTTACCGCGGATCACTCGCTCACGGCTAAGTCCGGCGTAAGAGTCGGGTGCGTACTCTCTCGGCGGGCAGGCGTACGCGTCACGTCCTCTTCCTCTTGGCTGACTGACTGACCCCTCGTCCAGTCCGCGGATCCTTTTTATCCTTTTCCCCAAGACGCGGTCTTCCCTGGGGTCTCCATTCCCTATGCTGGGTGGGTGGTACATCCCCCATTAAGCGGGTGGAGCGCCCCGGTGGATGGCTCTCGGCCTATTGGGTCCTAGATTGGCTCAGTCCTTCGTCCGCGATCGAGATAATTTTTCGTTTTCCTCGCGGCTTCCTTCCGAGGCGACGGACCCTTGGAGTCGTAAAATCTTCCCTCTTCCTATCTTGATCCGCGCGTTTATGGGGCTCGCCTAGTTCCGCTTGCTTCGGCTAGGGGAATGCTACTTGATCAATTAGATACAACCGAAGAGGGAGGGGGGCGTCCGTGCCCACCCCTTTCTCATCATTCCGTATCTCGGCCCCATCCAATGAAAGAGGCCTGTGCGCCGGCGGCTGACCGGCTCGCCGGAACGACTGCCGCGGGGCCGGTCAGGCAAAGGGTGGGGGAAACGACCGCTGCCGGGCCTGTCGCTGCGCGCTCGCCCGGCCAACCCCCTCCCCTCACCATGGTCTCCTCATATGTTAATTAGTTTACCCCGGTCCCTCTCGCGCCCCGTCCCTTCTACCTGTTGTCCTGCGGTGTTGCCTGTGCTCGGTCCGGGGTCTTTCCTTGTATATAAAAAATAAAATACCCCCTTGGCACAACATGCCAACAGTTTGCGAAAAAGAGACGGCCTCGTCTCTGAAAACAAGAATTTGGACTGTAAAAAAAAAATTGTAGCTATTGATGAAGCTGCTGATATTTCGATATGTGTCTCTTTGAAGGGGTTGATTAGAGGAACAATTATTAAGTTGTATGTATATATTGGCACACGAAGAGAAAAAAAAAATTAACACAGTCTAGTATACGTTGTATCCTTTAAAATTAACAAAGTAAAATTGGCAGCTACGTCAGGTGGCCACGCCAGATAGCTTTTTTAAAAGTAGATTAGGTTGCAAATTTATTAGGCGTGGCTACACCCTCCGTTGCTTCCTAGTATAAAGAATGGTAATAAATACAATAAAGCTAAAATAATTTTCTAAAATAGGGCACTCGACGAAACATTTTTTTTTTTGTAGGAAAGACAGTAAGTAAGTCTAATTTTGAGAGTGAAAACGTGGGTATATATTGTAATAAAAGACATAGCACAAAACACGATAGGATCACATATGAAAAGAAAACGACACTCAGAACACAATTAAAAGTAGATAGAGCAAAGTTGTTGTTCTTTGGCGATTACAGCAAATCTATATTGAAAGTAATATCATTATAAAAGTTAAACACAAAACAGGATTTCACACACGGAGTATACGATGAGAAGAAAACAAAAACAACACGACACTCGGAACACAATTAAATTTAGCAAAGATATTTTTTTGGTAATCACAGTAAATCTAATATTGACTGTGAAAACGTAATTATATGAGATCGTTATAAAAGTTAAACACAAAACAGGACATTGGCACACGGAGTATACGAAGAGAAAAAAACAAACACGACACACGGAACACAATTAAAGGTAGATTTGAGCAAAGATTTTTTTTACAGGTTATCACAGTATTATTGACGAGCGCAATATGGAACAAAAAAATACAAAAAAAAACAGAGAAACTACAAGCCTGCCCCGGACGTTAGTATTTATTTGTAAGTTTTACGCGATGGTCGGCTTAGTTTGCCTCCGTGAATTGAACCGGTTCTATTTTAATGTCCGTGAGAAGTACTATTGGCTGGTATTCCAGTGGTAGGGTGTCAGGTGGTGGCACTGTTGTTAGCGTAGGTGAGGGCCGCAATGCCGATGGTGGTGGTGGTGAGGGCAGGTGCCCTCCGCTGCCGCGCTGTGGGGCCGCGTCGTCGGTGTGGGGCGATGTGTCGGCCCGTAGCCTTTTGGTTACCGGCGGAGAGGCGCCGGTTGCACTGGTCGCTGTTGACGGCGTGCGAGGCTGGCGGGGGTGGTGGAGGTCGCCGGTCGGAGATGGGTGCAGGGAGGGTGGTGTCGCGGTCCTGGTCTGGAGTCCCTGGCCCGACGCTGTTGCGTAGGCCGGGGTGCTGGGCGGGGCGGCCGCAACAGGTGGTAGTTGTTGGCCCACGCCAGTGTCTGGTCCAGCGGACCACGTGGAGTAGGTCGGTATGTTGTCCGGCTGTAGCCTCGTTAGTGGCCGCAGCATCGGCGGCGAATAGAGCGGCCTGATGGGGCGAGGCGCCGGTAGCTCGCGGTTGTCGAAGTGGAGCAAGTGTTGTCGTGGGCGAACGACTACTACCGGCGGCCCGCTGGTACGCCCCCACCGCTGGTGCTGCGCGCTCGTGAAGTTTTGGTAGAGCGGGGTTGTTGCCGTTGGATGCCGCGGGGCCCGCCAGGTTGGTGGTGGCGGGCCTACCGTCCGCAGTCGTGGGTCCGTAGGGGCTGGTCTGTTGCCTACGGGCGTCCAGGCGAGTCCGGTGGGCGTGAAAGGCCCTCCGGCCGGCGGACGGTGCTCCTGGGGCGGGCCAGCGGTGTGTGTGGGTGGCGGACCCAAGTCGACCGCGTCGCTGAGCAAAGTTATGAGTTCCCTCGTTGGCAGGCGCACGGGTGGTGCCCGCCACGGGCAGCACTGCTTGTAGTTTAGCAGACGCTGGATCGTCCGGGCCCGACAGGGTCGGCCCTGGCCGCAGAAGGGGCCGCACACGTGGGCCCCTGCGACTTGGCGCGCGACGCAGACCAAGCAAACCATGGTGATCGGCGGGCGGTAGCAGACTGGTGCGGCCGGTCGGGGTTGCAGTGGTATGGAACCCTCGGACTGTCCGGGCCGGGTCGCGGGGAGGGTGGTGGTGGGGCGGTTTCTGGCAGTGGTAGGGGTAGTGACCCGCGATTGTCACGCTGCCGGGTGTGTTGCGGCGAAAGCGGGCACCACTGAAATCTTCTTGCTGGCGGTGTGGACGGTGGTTGGGGTGGGCGGTTGAATACGAATGTCACCGGGCTGTCTCGGAAAACTTCGGCGGTGGCGTCAATGATGTGGGTGTGCGCCCTGTAGGGCACCTCGGACGCTACCACTGGTATGCCGGCCTGTTCAAGGAACTGCCGAGCTTTTTCGAGGGCTCGCCGTAGTACTTCTCGTCGAGTCGGATCATAAAAATATTTTCGGGTAAATATTAAAAGTAATAACCGGCCCTTGTGGTGTTGGGGCATTATCCCCGGGGCCCTCCGGTGCGTCTCGTGAACTTGACTGGCCCATTGAAAAATAGCTTGCGTGTGAAATTCAAAGGACGTACTCGGGCGGCCACAGAGCGACGTAAACACTACAAGGGGGAGGTTATTGCCAGGTGCGAATAATGGGCAAACTTGTAAAGTAACAGGCATATTGTTAGGTCTATGAACTTAAAATTAATGAATGACACAAAGTTTTGTTATTATTAATTTTAAACAAATGGCAAATTTAATAACAAGTACTGAAGTTGCTACGTATATTGCACGCTACCCTTCCTGTGTTTTGAATAGCAATGAAAATACATACAAGTCCTGGGCTGTAGCGGGAGGGCTGTATTGCCGCGTGTGGCCGGTCGGAGAGTGCAGCGGTCTGTGACTCCGGGTGGCTGGCCGAGCCTGCCAAATGCGCAATGTTTGAGCCATCTAGCTGCACCCTCCGTCCGTCACACTGTCAATAGGAAATGGGGTGGGGAAACGGAAAGGGAGGGAAAAGGGGAAAAAAAAAGGGGGGGGGGTACGTACTGCGGCGAAAACCTGTGAAGGGACCTTTAGGTGGCGGTGGCCCTTAACATGTTCGTCTTGCGTCCTGCTTAAGTTTTACCGCTCCGTAAGTGCCAGGGCTTGTGGACCTCCACGTGTTTTATGTATTTCGTTGGATATGGCGCGGTCGCGCTGCAGGACTTGTCTGCAAAGAAGGTAGTTATTTTTTCTTAAAAAAGAAAAAAAACGTTTTGTTGTTTTATTATTATTGCCATTATTATTACTATTAATAGACTTGTTTATTTATATCTTTGTATTTTTTTTAATTTTATTTTTATATAGTTTTTTTATTTATACCAGCGTCTCCGTGTGCACATACTCCCGATAGCGCTGATTCTGTTGGCCTGCCTGGTATGGATGTATATCGGGGTACTCTCCCGGCCCTCGGTTGCCCGCGTTCGCGTTTTGCTGGTGGTGGGCAAGCACTAGGTGTGACAGTCCCGTGGCTATTCCAACAAAGAATTTAGTAGTGCAGCCCACCACCTGGAGCAACATATGCCCGTAAAAAATGTGCTCGACGAGAGCCCTTAGCAGCCCTGATATGATAGCGCAGCTAACAAAAGTGCTAGCGTATGAACCTAGAATCGTAGCCCATGAGAAAATACTGGCGAAAAATTGAGATATTAACGAAGAAAAATCCATAGCATTTAAAATCTGTGCATAAAGTGGTTTAGTAGGGTATGCGACTGCGCGTCCTGTCGTTAATTCTGTTACGTCATTTACCAGTTTATCTTTTGTTTCTTGGAATTGGAACGAGTGAAGCAGACTTTTCATCTGTTCCATATCGTATGGTCCAGCAGACGCGAGTAGTTTATGTAGCCGGTGGGACGGAACAGTATGAAGTGCTGGCGACAGCTTATGGGGTGTAATATTAAGGAACCGAATTTCCGGCGAAAAGGAAATCCACTGTCCTTCCACTGCGTGTAATATAGGTAAGTTTTCATCACAAGGTAGCGGGGCGGAGTGGGAAATGACTTCTTTGGTGTACGGGTTCAGAAATGCTGATTTGTTACCGAGAAATACCGGGATTAGCTCGTAACATTCCGTGGCCGGGCGGAGTGTAACGCTTACTTCTGTGCATTGCATTATATACGCGACGCTGCCCCGCACCGCCAGGCTGAAGCCGCCTTCTGGGGCTGCGGAATTCATCAGCTCCTGTGGGTCGCGACGCGCTTCGATTAGAGCTCTTGTGATAATAATTCTTTTCTCGTTGCATAGTTGTAGTGCTGCCCAGTGTGCTAGGTTTTGTACTCTCGTAAAAGTGGTTTGTTCCAGGAAAAAGTCCCTTATATTTACGTATGTGAGGAGATCTAAGTTTCGGGAATAAGTCGGCCTACTGACTGGTGGAAACGGGCCTGGCTTATGAATGACCGGGACTATGAAAACCCTTTCGTGTTCCGTCGCATATACGGATCGGTCGCACTGGCGCACTAGTGGGCTTGTTGCGAACTGAAGGGCAGTAAGGTGCATCGGCCGTTCCACTGTGAGTATTGCGTGTCCGTCCCCCAAAGTTGTGATGTTGGCTTCCCCTTCATACAGTGTGTCGAACAGCTGCGCGCACGTGGATTGTGGCTGCGCGTTCCAAACGACTGTTCCGTACTCTTCAGTTCTACACGTGTGTGTGTGATAGTCACAGGCGGATCCGTCAGGTAGATGAAGGAGTGAGGTTTGTAAAGCGAGCGGCGCTAGAAAGCTTCTTAACAGAATTTTAACGCTTGCTGTGACCGTAACGCTAGGGTATGTTATCTGTTCCGTCTCGTACCGGACGCCCTCACAACTAGACTTTTCGTTGGAATAACCCGCTGCTTGGATCCACGCAAAATGGGACTGATTGACCGGTAAATTGGCTATTAGGGTATTATAAATCATAAGTGAGCGTCTGTCATGGGCCACTAAACAGTCGTCTGCGGATACCTCGTAATGACTTTCAATTACTCCTTGCTTAGCGGGGCCGAAAGCGTCATTTGTCCATCCGCAATGGTTGATGTAACGCGTGACCTTTAAATAACAAGATTGTACGAGAACCGGATTGTATAATTTTTTCTGAATAATTTGAACCTGATTAGGATGCGGAGGAGGGAGTGAGTGGAGGTCTGGGCAGGCCGCGGCGCTGGTTAAATCGATTGTTGTGTAATTGAAGCTGGGTTGTTCACACGTGAACCCCTTCATGCCGAACACCGGGGCCAGGCAGTGCAGCATGGCTGTCCACCACGCGAAATGCATGCTGGGGTCTGTAACAAAGAGACAGCTGAGGCACAGCCGTGGGTTAAGTGTGACAACGGGAAAATTTGCTGTGTTTGCGGCCCGGTTCTGATGCGCATCGTAGGTATGTGCATGATGACCTGCGGAGTAATTATTATGTTTCTAGGGTGTACTAGTGCTGCGGAAGCTATTCGTTGTACTGTTTTTTTTTTTTTAATTTTTTTTTTTAAGGGAGAAAATGGTGTTACGTAGGTCCGTGCAATTGTTCGACCAAATTGAAAAGTTTAATTGATCATAATAGTTGATTATTTTGAAGGTTTGGTTACGATAAGTGTGACCAAATTTTGGAAAGTGGTTAATGACGATTTTCGATTAGTGACGGTTATCGACAATATAACGGAAAATGAGCGTAAAAAAAAACCTATCTCCCACGATTTGTTGGGTATGATTGAAGATATTTGCGGGGGAAACAGTGACGCAAGAATATGCATGGGGGATGTGCTGTCAGAAATTGAAATTACAAATAAGAAGCCTTGATTTTGTCACACTGTTATTCATATTGTTTTATTTGCTTATTTTTATACAATTCTTGGTTGGTTGCTTATGTTTTGAAACTGCTAAGTGCTACAATAAATATATCCATTTGCGAAAATGTCATTGTTCCATTATTATTATAATTATTATTATTATTATTATTATTATTATTATTATTATTATAATTATTATTATTATTATTGTTATTATTATTATATTTTTTTTTGTTGTTTTGTTTTTACATTGAAAAGGGGAGAAGCGGTTGGTAATTGGTCGTCTCCATTGAAAACTTAAATTACTCATGTATTGCCGCAAAATAAACTTAAGTTTAAACAATATTTGAAAAGCGCTGACCAATTCGTAATCTAAAAAAACTAGGACTAATCGACGATCGAAACCATTTGTGATGATGATATTTTTATTTTGTTATTATTTTATAACCGACTTTAATAATCAGAAAGGATAGGGGGTGGTCGCTGAAGTTGTATTTAATAGCCCGTTGTCTTTTTTTTATTAGTTGCCGAAAATTAGGACGGGTAGACTGCACATGGCGGGTGTAGGATTGCGGCGCGCCGCCCTCTTGTATTGCGAAATGGTCCAGGGGGCGGGGTGGGGGAGGGATGGCGAAAATTTGGCGGCGGCCGTCGCCCCTTTGTCCGCGTTTCTGCAATGGTGCTACGAATGGCGGAGGCGAAACGGGAGGGTGGAAATCGGATTGGCGGGCGGAGTGTGAGAGAGAGAGGGGGGGGGGGGGGGAGTTAGACTGAGGTTGGTGCTGGTCTGAGTAGAGATGGCCAATCGAACGAAAACTATCGATATTTGATAAATCGATATCAAAAGTTTTCGATGTATCAAATATCGAAATATCGTGCAAAAAGTATCGATATTTTAAAATATCGATTAAAATATCGTTATATATGAGGCGGCACATAGAAATGGAGAAAAAATTGCTAACAGCGGCAGATTTAGAGGAAACAATATATGAAGGGTCGCTTAAATCAAAAATTTCAGCTTCTCAGGTGGTAAAGCAACAGGAACTTTAATTAATCCACCCAGTGCTGCCAGCTAGCGAGGAAAGTTGTAGGCTGCTCCAGGGGTATATCCAGCGACATACAACCTACAACCTAACCGAGGTCCCTGATTGGTCAATTCGCCCAAAACAAATGACTCGCGGGGCGAATTGGCCAATGAAGGACCTTCATTAGCTTGTAGGTTGTATGCCACTGGATATAACCCAGGAGCCGAGACATCGAGCGCCCGAGCCCGAGCCGAGTCAGTTGTCGTCAGTCGACCCTTGGCTTCGGTTCGGCTTAGTCACACATCACAAGCAGCCTCAAGACAGCCTGTGCATTTAACATTATAGGATTTTTCGTGTCATTTTTTTAAAATTTTCCCGTCCCATATATCGGAAAATTTGTATCGATATATCTAGATATCGAAAACTCAAATATCGATGGTAAAATATCGATTCATCGGAGCCAACATATCGATATTTTGAAATATCGATGTTACATCGGCCATCTCTAGGTCTGAGTGGTTGGTCTGAGACGGCATATGGCAGGACCCCGACGGTATGCTCTCTCGTCTGGTGGCGTCTCCATGTGACCGTCATGCCGTGAGGGCTGTTTGGGTCCTGGTCACTATATGTCGGTGGGGCGTCAATTGAACGGGGCGAGAGGACTGTTTCGTATATCGGCTGTCTACTGAGCAGTGTTTGTGCGTAGGCCGGCCACAATGCTGCCAGTAGTATGAAGCTGTTGCCGAAGCGCGCGCTGAGTTCGCCGAAAAGCATGGCGAACGAAGCGCAGTACACGCTAACTGGCAATGTACTTTTTCGTACATGTGAAATGTACGCATATAAACGTGCGGATTTATGTAAAAAAATCGTGCAGAATGATGTAGAATATTGTACATAAATCTAGTTATTTTTGTGCATTTTTTCGACATGTAACAAATTCTGCAGATCTATGCACAATATTTTACATAATTCTGCACGATATTTTACATAAATCCGCACGTTTATATGCGTACATTTCACATGTACGAAAAAGTACATTGCCAGTTAGTGTGTAGGACGCGATACCTATAACCGTTAAAAGCAAAAGTATTGTTGTGACCCAGTTCCACTGTCTGTGGATATAGGCAAAGGTTGCTAGCCGTATTTCCATCTCCAGTTGCTGTCTTTCCTCTCCCGTCCATGCCGCTGAGGCAGACACGAAATGCGGGTTATTAGGCCTGCCGTCCATAGCTCGTGCCATTAGATTTAAAATGGCCGAATTTCGGTGTGGGCGATGGAATATTGGGGCCGCTTGAAACAATATTGATTCATTAACCGACGGTTTTGCATGGGGAAGCGTTAGGGTGGGCGAAAGGCTGTCTAGCAGCACTGGGTTTATATCTGCGGGTTTGAGGGGAATTAGGTGCGTACCGGTGTGTTTGTAATATTGCCCATCCAGTAAATGAATTATTGGTACTAGCGGGTTACAATCGATTTCTTGAGCCTCTTTTGTAATAACTCCCGTCGTTGTGTCTAGATACATGGGGCGGTGGAGATAGAAAATTGGTAATTCTTGGTAGCAACTCCCTGTGGACCGGAAGGAAACCGATACTAACGGGCAGCGGGCCGTATATAATACGGAGCCTCGCCGTACTGTAATATGACCGAACCCGGACCCCGGGACTTTCGCTGCCGGCACATTGGCCAACAACGGCAGGAAGGCATCCAGCAAAGAGCGGGTTCGCAAACAGCTTTCATGGTTATGTTGTTCTGTATGGATAATAGCCGCGGTTTCTAGTTTGTATTCGAGGTAATTACTGAGGGCCGTTGCGTGAAAATTTAAATCAACGTTTTTCTGTGCTTGCGGTTTGGGTAGGAGGGGGCCTATTTCTGAAGCGGGGACTATGATAGCAAAAACCCGGAGAAAGGTGGTTAAGTGCATGGGCATGGCGCATGTCGTTCTATTTGCTCGGCTTTTTAGTGGAATCGCCATTTTTAGGGCACTATTAACGACCAATAATGATGTTCCGTTGTGGTGAGCAATGGCGGCCTCACCCGAATAAAGGACGTCGAATGCGTCCTGGCAGGACGCAAACGGCCGTACCTCCCAGTCGAGTGTTCCATAATGCGCCAGTTCACAGCGCCCGTGCGTATACACGCACCTGTCGCCGTTGGGGAAGATAACTTCATTGGTTTCGATTTCCACATGGGCGGTCAGCTCACGCACGTGCAATGTGAATTTTTGCCCTGCCAAGGGCCCCGTGATCAATGTAGGATATTCCATTACGACATTTTTGACAATATCAAACCGCTGGTTCCAAATATCCAGGGTTCCGTTTAGGACGGCTGTGCGGCAGGCCCACGGCGTTATTGGGTCTAAAGGAGTTGCGGGGATGAGCTTGGGGGGGCCTAACAGGCACGCACTGACTGGTATTTCTTGAAATTGTTTCCATTGCAAAATTTGTACGGACTTCTTTTCTTCTGACGGAGGGAATACTGGAGGGAGGCAGGGCCTCGTGGCCGCTAGGGATGTCACCGTAAGGTCCTGGAGGTCGTCGCAGTCGTAGGCGACGTATGCTGCCCCCCCATGCAGCAGGAGAAGCAACCACAATAGCACGAGTCCTGTTACGATTGCTGGCACGGGCAAAATGCGGAAACGCATTGTGCGGTTCAGAAACGCGGCCTCCGGGTCAGTGCTGTAAGTGGAAGAAGACAGGAAAAAGGTGAGCCGACATATTACCTTTTTTAGCGTTAATAGACAATGCGGGGCCTAGGGGCAACGCCCCTTTATTATTCAAAATATCATTGGAGGGAGAGAAAAGAAGGTGCGGCTCTGGGACGGTTTCGTCGATGTCAGTATGCGGGGTGAGGAGGGAGAGCAAGAAATTGGGGAAGAAAGATAGATAAAGCGGGTCGTAAACGGGGTCCGGAGGGGTGCGGCCGGGTGAGTATGAGTGGTATTGTGCTGTTATCAGGGGAGGGGGGGGGGGGTCTATCAGGGCATGGACTGCGAGTGTGTCCGCGTCGGCCGGAGGGCCGCGACACGAAACGTGTCTGTCGCGGGGAGGTGACCGGGGAAAGGGGGGGGGGGGGGTAGGAAAGGAATCGCCACTTGTTTGCCGGATGGTAAACTTTATTTGTGTTCTACGTCGTCAGTGTCCATGGCCGAGGGGCTGGAAGGGTTAAAGAAAGCCAGGAGTTCTTCGAACGGGAAATCTGTGGACAGATAGACCTCGGCGAGTTGTGCAAATGATAAAGGCGAAAAGAGAGGTTGCAATTTGGCGAGAGCGTGAGTTTCCTCTCCCTGTTCCGTCTCGGGACGTGGTTCGGGGGAGGGGGAGGGGGTCGGGGGAGGTGGGGGGGTTGTCGGTGGGGGATCTTTGGGGAGGGGAGGCTGCGTGACCATTTGTAATGCTGGCGGGCCCTGCTGTGTCGGCGCTGCCTCGATATTTGGGATATCTATTGCTATAGGTGGGAGAGGCTTTGTTGCCTGAAACACCAAGACCTCAACTTCGTGGAAAGTGAGGCAAAAGTACTTTTCTATGGCAGCTGTAAATTTTTCTACTGAGCTCCCCGGGATTGTTGCTAGATGCCATTTGCATATTTCCCTTGGGATAAGAAAGTTTGCTAGTGCCCGTATTGCCTTGTAGATGCAACCGCGGCTCCGTGGGTAATGTTTGTACACTACTAGGAAGATAATCGAGTTGCCCCTTATCCTCGTTTCCACGAAGGGCATATGTTCCGTAGTACGGAGTTTCTCCCATTTAAGGTCGTATTTTCTATCTGCTGCTTGGGCCGGGCCTACAGCGAAGGGGTCATTCTTTGAAACAAAAATGACTAGCGGGTTCGCTGATTTTTCTGGTTCAATTGCCTCTAACCCGTATGGGCAGCTTGTAAGTTTCAGCAACATATCTGCAACAATTTATATTATGTTCAGCTCTCTCCGATTTTCCGCGTAAGACAGCGCCTGAAATTGAGGGGATTAGTCGTGAGGGGGGGGGGGGTCGGGGATACGGGGTGGTCATTCCATATTGTTGAAACTTTTCTTCGCTCCGCACCCTGCCGGTGTCTCTGTGTGTGAGTGAGTGCGCCCGGCAATAGTTGAATATCTACAGAAATCGTGCGGCCGAGGGATTACCCGCTATCTGATGCTGCGTTGGAGGGTGTGGGTTTGTGTGTGTGTGTGTGTGTGTGTGTGTGGGGGGTAGGAGGGTTGAAGATGGTTTCGATTTGGCGAGAGGCCTATGCGTAATTATAGCCGGTCTGAGAGCTATCGGCTCCGCAATCGCCCGATTTGACGACCGCCCGCAAGTGATGCGTCCCCTGGCTATTAACGCCTGTGTCTGCTCCCATGCGGCGACGGCTTCGTGGGGTTGCGCGTAGTATTCTGTGTATGTCCCTAGGACGAAGAGTTGTCTCCCTCTGAAGCGTGTCCGGGTAATTGGCAAAGGTCGTCTCAACTGTATTCTCCTTCAGGCCAGGGTGGCGAGTCTATCCAGCATGGCCGCCGGGCCCCGGCTAAACGGTTGATAGCGTGGGAGGGGCGCGCCGAGCGGCCGTGCTTGGTAGCCTATGTCAAGCGTGCTGCGATTGTGTCGCGGCTCTATTAGGGCGCTGAATCGCCTGAGAGGGGAGAAAATCGCGATATAAACATGCGTGGGGGTTGGTGAAGCTAATTGGGGGCTGCGACGAGGGGTGGAAACGTTTGAGAGGGTGTACATTTGCGATCGCTTGTGGTAGGGCGCCCGCTGCCCTACCCCGGGCGTCGCGCCGGGCTGGCTGCGTGTCCATTTGGGGTGGGGAGGGAGCGAACTGACGCCTCCCGGTTGGAGACGAAATCCTATAAGATGTCCCTACAGTGTCCGCTAGTTCCAGAAAAAGAATTAAAAAAAAAGGAAGGGACCCATTTTTAGTTGGTCGGCAGGTGGATAAATTTAGGTTTTTTTTTAATTAAATATTACTTTGTATTTATTTATTTATTTATTGTTGCGTTATTGAGGCGTACTGTGGGTTACTACCGCGGACCTATCCTATGCGGGTTTGCGTAGGAATTCCTGATGTTTTTGCAGGTATGCTCGTGTCTCGCGTAGCAGGACGCGTGCCTCGCTCATAATAGCGAGGGCTTCTTGGCGGAGTGTCGGTTCGGCTGCCGCTGGCTCCTGCTGCGCCACTATTTCCTTCTCGTTGTTGTCCGAATCCGTGGTGAGCACCTCTACGTTGTGATCGGTTCCCGAGAAGAATTGCGTTATCGCTTGGAACAGTCCTGCGCCAGCCGGCAAGTCCAAAGTTCGCCATAACCGGATATCGCGCTGCAGCAGGTGCGCACCCAGTTGTTTAAGCGCCGCCTGCACTCTATTGGGGTGATCACAATCGGTGTAGTACTCCTTGTACACGACCAAAATGACCGTGTACGTTGGTCCGTTCAGGTGCACGAGGTGTGGCAACGAGGGTACGAGGCCAAAGGGGTCCGATCCGAATTGTAGGGACCTTGCTATTTTCCTAGCCGGGCCGTGTTTAAATGGCTCGTGAAGGGGGACCCAGACGACCAGAGGCCGAATGGCGCCGATGTACGGTCCCAGCTCGCCCGCGACCCGCGTGAGATGCATCGTCCACCTGAAATCGACGGACAGGAGGTTAGGCGCTTTGAATGGCCGCCGCGGCCCCCCTGGGCCGCCGTGGTCGCGGGGGAGGGCAGGGGGCGTCGTACACCCGGACGTAAAAGAAAGTTCGTTTAAAAACTGCAACTAAATCATCCATAACTTTTTGGCGCGGGACGCCATATGGGATTATAATTACTATGTTAAACAAGCTTTTCCTTTCCAAGAACTGGCGAAGAAACAGCAAAGCGTGTTGGTGATGTAACCTAGTCGCCCGCCGGACGCACGTTGGGTGTGTGATCAGAGCACAGACTAGCCTACCGCTGACTTCGTGGGACGCGATGCCGGGGCACACCCGCCTGTGCGACGCCCAGGCGGTTTCGACACCGAGGATTTTCAAGATTTCTTTGTCTGTAGGCGTCATCCGGGACATGGTCCTTGGGATTTGGATTGCCACAGGCAGGTGCGCGGGTATGTCACCGAGGGCGCCTCCAAAGTATTCCAGCCGCATATCTGTAAGCAGGGTGAATCGGCGCGGTCTTACAATGCGGCTAGTTGTACTGCTTTTCAGTTGGCGGCGACCACGCGACAATTGTGACGCGGCTCGCGAGCAGGGAGGGCGGGGCAGGCCTCGGAAAGGGACGTGAGCAGGCAGAGGGGTGCACGCGTAGAATGGTCCTTTGTGATGGTGACTCGCGCGGCCGTGCTTTGTGTGTGTGTGGACCCCACATCCTCGCGGTCTCTGTGTGGTGGTGGTGGGGTAGAAAAAAAAAGGTGCGGGGGCGCATCCTGTTGTTGTTGACGGATGTGTTCGTATTAATCCTACGGTGATATAACCTTAGCATCGCTTGAGAGGTCTGTGAAGTGTGTCGCTTAATGGTGTGTTTTTCAAAAGAAGGGAGGGAGACCCGCTGTGTTGGACAGAAAATAAGAAAACGCAATAAACTTGCGTTGGGAATCGCAAAGAGGGCCTAAACATTTAAAGGCAGAAGAGCCCTAAACCAACAGGTGTGACACAGGGCTAACACAGAGGTCCCTTTCCCTAGAAGTGGAAGAGGAAGAAAGTTAAGAACCGATAGTGATTTTTGATTTTTTTTTTTTTTTAAAAAGGACGTGTTTTCGTTTTTTTTTTTTTGTTTAATAGGGTGCCTGTCCGTTTGGGCGTGTAAATGGACTAAACTGAGCGCTGGAAATATTTACTATATCCAGCGGGAGACCGGGGATGGAAAGGGTGGGGGAGAGGGACTACATGTATTCACGCGGTCAGAAATGGCACCACGTCCGCGAGGGGCCGGAGGCGGGCCGGACGTTTCACATGCGGCCTTAGGGCCGCTACGTGATATTTTGTGTTTCTCCAACCCTTATGGTACGGGACTCGAACTTCATAACTTGATTCCCCTGTGCGTCGTGTGATGACGTACGGCCCCGAAAAACGAAAACGAAATTTACAGTTCTTTTGCTGGACTCGCCGGAACACCAAAACTTTTTGCCCTATGTCATATTCTGTAATTTTGCGGCGACGTTCGTAGGCTTTTTTCATTCTTTCTTGATATTCGACCAATTTAGTTTGCGCCTTGATTTGAGTAGCGAAATGATCATTTAGCTTTTGTGCTACCGTGACCTGCTTGGGCAGGCAGTAGGCAATCTCACTGGGATAAGTTGCCTTATAACCATATAGCACCTCGAAGGGGCTAGTGTTGAGACTCATGCGTTTGCTTGTATTTAACGCGAATAAACCTGCCGGGATTAAGAGATCCCAGTTGGCTAAATCGTCCTGACAAAAGGCTATGAGGCGGTCGGCGAGTGATTTAATTGTAGACTCCGCTAGGCCGGAGCTACTGTGATGCGCTATCGGAGCGTAACTTACTGCTGTTCCTAGCTGTCGGAGGAGAGCTACGAAGTCTTTTGCGGTGAGCTGCGATCCCCTATCGCAGATAATTTTCCGTGGAAATCCGTATTGGAAAAAATACAATTTCAGTTGGGAAATTAACTCATCGGCTGTGAGTGTTTTCAGAGGATATGCGTGCGTAAAACGGGAAAATAGGCACGCTACCACCAACAAATATTTAAAACCTCTGTGGGACCTAGGACAGTATTTTATATCCAAACATATAGTTTGGTTCGGCCCGCCGGCCGTTATGGGTGTCAAAGTCCCCTCTGGTGCGTTTTTGTGTTTCATCGCCATGCATTCTTTGCAGGATTTGACGAACAGAGTAGCGTCGCTTACTTTACTGGGCCAGAAAAAAGGCGCTAATCGGTCTAGTGTTTTCTTTATCCCGAAATGACCCGCTAGTAAAGACGCGTGCGTTTCGTTTAAAATGTCGGGTCGTAATTTTACTGGGATATACGGGAGGGGGGTTGGTCCTTTCGTAAATACTACACCGTCGATTAGTTGGAACCGTCGCGCCGCTCTATGGGACGGGTCCCCTGTAGAGAGGGCGGAGTAAATTTCGTTAATATGTACGTCGTCTCGCTGTAAATCAGCGAGGTTAGGCATGACGGGTGCTTGCGTATTAATGCTGGCTACTAGGGCCTCGTCTGCGAGGTGCGGTGTTTCGTGTGGCGGCGCGGGGAGGGGTGTCTGCGTGTCAGGCTGACGTGAGAGCGCGTCTGCTACGAGGTTAGTTTCGCCTTTTCTGTAGACTATCGTAACACTGTATTCGGACAGAACGGAAATAATCCTAGCGGCTCGCGGGCCGGGGCTCTTCATTTTGAAGAGCTCTCTCAACCCTATAGCGTCCGTGTATAACTCGAACGGTATTGGTCTGAGGTATTTATCGAATTTTTGTACCGACGCGGCCGCCGCTAGGCCTTCGAGTATGAAAATGGGGTATGCTTGCTCTGCTTTGGTTGTGACCCGACTGAAGAACGCAAAAGGCCTAAAATTACCGTCAAATTTCTGATAGAGGGCCCCTGAGATCCCGAGTTTGGATGCATCCACTTCTAATTTAGTTTTCAAGGTTGGATCGAAGTGAAACAATGAGGCCTGTTTTATTTCCTCGAAAATATTGACCGCAGCATTTCTCATTTCCGGTGTCCAGCGAAAACCGCGCGGCGCTGCATTCGCTGCTTGCGTAATAGGTAGGGCTTTTTGCGCAAAGTTTTTGACATATTTCCGGAGATAAGAGAGGAAACCTAGCAGGCGCCGCGCCCCTTTGGGCGTAGTTACTTCGACGAGGGGGTTAAATGCCCTGTAGCGCTCCGGATTTGGTCTGTGGCTCTGTTTACAAATAAGAACCCCCAAACAATCAATCTGCGGGTGTGCAAAGCAGCATTTTTTGGTTGAAAAATATAATCCCGCATTTCGCATTTTTTGAAAAATCATAGATAACCGATGAGCGTGCTCTTGAACCGTATGGGATACTACGAATACGTCGTCAAGGTATGAGTACACGCCCTGCGTGTACAATAATTCGTGTAGCACATCGGACAAGATTTCGCTAAAAATGGCAGCGGAAGGAGCCGCTCCCATGGCTAACTTGCACAGACGCCAAACTGAGTTGGGGCCTAAACGGAAACAACAACGTTCGCGAGAGGCTTTATTCAACGGGATCTGGTAGTAACCCGACAAAAGATCCATTTTAGAGTAGTATAAATGTCCACTTAAATGTCCGATCAGGTCCTCCAGGCGCGGCAAAACATAATTAACTCTTTTAAGTTCTTTATTTACCCTAGACATATCTAAGACGAACCTGTATTTTACCGGCTCATCTGGCGTAAGTTTTGGTTTTTTCAACAATAAAATCCTGGAATTCCAGGGAGATTGCCCCCTCTCGCAGATTCCTGCTGCCTCGAGCTTTCTGACATATTCTTCCGCGAATTTTAATTGGTCATCAGTGAACTTGGTGGGGGGGTCGAAAACTACCGTAGCGTTATCCTTCAACGCGAGGTCGGCTTCGTATTTACATTGCCTGGTCATATCGGCGACGTCCTCAGCAAATTAATCTGCATTTTCCTCCAGGACGTTTTGTATTATCTGACGCTCATCTGCGGAAAGCTGTGATCCTATGTCAAATGTAGGGATTTTGCGCGGCGCCGGTGCCGGCTGCGGAGGAAGTCGTAGTTCTGTATATGAACGCTCCCAACGGGGCGGCGGGGGCTGTATATAGTGCTGGTCGCACCCCTGATCGGCGTCCTCGAGCTCTATAAAGTGGCCTAGCCTTTCCCCTGCCTTGAATGTAACCGGCTGGGGAGAATTGTTTGTCACCCCTATACACGTATCCGTCGCGGAGCAGACCAGCGGGGGAATCAAACAGTGCAATGCGTGAGCTAGCGAGGGGAGTGTGATGAGCTTGGCTGGGTTGGGGAGGGCGTGGGGTAGGACCCGGAAGTGTAGGGCGAACGTCTGGCCGGGTTGGATAGTGACGTCACATGCTACGACGGCTTTGCGTGTTCCATTATATATTTTTAGGCCCCCGTTAGGGGAGCCTATTGCTCACGCCCGTGAGTTTTTTTTTTAGTCTTGACGATGGCCCCTTATGGACGCAGCCGATCGTGCCGAGCCGATTCGTACAAAATTACAATGAAAAATACTACGAAAAATTAGAAAATTTTGGAGGCAGGTCTGATGTCGAACTGTCTGTCCAGTTTTGCATAAAAATAGTTTGCATCGTCAGTTTCTATGGTAATTGCGAGCCGAGCACCCTGTGCCGAGCCAAAATTGACACCCTCCAAAAGTCTCTGGCCAATAGAAATGTTTCGCGCGAAAATCCAACCAATAAAAACGTCCGCCTGTTGCTTTGTACCTCGATATCCAAAAGTTTCACCGCAAAGAGTGGTCACGTCAGAATCGTTGCAGATTCACGCCGTGTAAAAGGGTTCAGCATCAGGAGACTTTCAAACGTGACCACTAGCTAGCCGCCGCGGCTCCTGATTGTTGGCTGGGACTGTAATTTCGCCGTGGGCGGGGCTTGTGACAATACCGCCAACCTCAGAGTGAATCCTCAGTTCATGTTTTCACTGAAAGATACAAATAAGTCAACCCTGCTTGTGTTCCGTCTTAATGCGTGGAGGCTTGCTACGTTGTTTACTAAAGGCCTGCAACATCATTTGACGTTGTTACGTAAGCTAAAACTAGCAAAATATATTTTGTGTTGGTTTGAGTGGACACCAAGCCGGCGTTGTTTATAGCTGGCTCGCTCGGCGCCATGTTTGTGTCTTAAATATGAGGCGGATAAAATTCACGATTTGGGCTCTCACAGAGAGTTTTGACCTAATATTTTTAATTTCTATTTCATTTAATGGTAAGTGTGTGGCAAATTTGAAACTAGAACCCTTTAATTTTTGCCTGGTGGTTGAATTTAGTGGTTGCCAAGCGCGTTGTTTACAGCTGGCCCGCTCGGCGCCATGTTTGAGTTGGAAATGTGAGACGGATAAAATTCACGATTTGCCTCTGTGTCTGCCTCTGTGTTCCTTGTGAATGTGTAGTGGCTTCCATAGCTGTGTGCTAAAGGCCTGCAACATAACTTAACGTCGTCACTAAATTAAAACCTTGCCAAATATATTCTAGGTTGGTTTGAGGTGGACGCGTGAGTCGCCGTGTCGCCGGCCGGCCCCGCGCCGGCCTTCCCCACCCATAGCCGCCACGGCCGGGGGCTGAGGCTCCCACCTCGCGACTTTAAATCATTGTATAAAGTTATCAAAACGTTGACAAGTCGAACTGAATGCGTAAATATTTTTTCTGCACCTGCAGATAATGTTTTGGTAAGTTTGACTTCAATCTGATGAACAGAACTGTTGAAATGGTGTGTATTTACGTAAATAATTTTACGAATCCTATTTTTTTACCTACTGATTAAACCTCCTTGAAACTTTGGGAAACGATTTCCGCATATCTGAAACTGCCTCTTTCACATTCATTTCGGCTGTCTAACATATTGTTCAGTTAAAATAAATTGTCGCTGGGGCGTTAGTGGAGGTCCCAGCCTAGAACCATAAAAGCGACAGGACTGGGCACTCACACCTCAAACGCGCCTCGTTCTGTCGGAGGCGGCGGCGCCTCCCCCAGCCGGGCCACCGGCCCTCTTTTGTTGAGTGGAGGTCCCAGCCTAGAACCTAGAAACGACAGGACTGGGCACTCACGCCTCAAACGCGCTCCGTCCTGTCGAAGGCGGCGGCGCCTCCACCAGCTGGCTGCGGATTGTCTAGCCTACGTTTTCCCTGCGGCCAGGAGTGCCAGCGAGCCAAGCCGAATCGGCATTGTCGCCAGCTCTCGCGGGGCTTGGGTGCTCGGTGCTCGGGCGCTCGGCCCCTCTGCCCCTCCGCGTGGCGCGCAGGGGAGGAAGGAGGACCGTGGTATATTCAGTTACGTAACCAGAAATTAAGAAAAAAAGAAAAAAATTAATTGCTTAATTTTTGGGGACTTCTGTTTAGCGGATAAAATTTGTGATGTGATTCCCACAGATAGTTCTGACCTAAGTTCTTTCTCATTCTGCGTCTAGTTTTAAAACCTAGGGGGCCGTTTAACGCGTTAGCGTTAGAATTTTTTCCACCTGCATTTCAGCGAATGGGGCCTGATCGGTGGCTGGTGAGACGTTAGCGGCGGGCGCCACGATGTCTATTGGCTTAACAGTTATTATTTGGGTTCCCTTGCGCAATGTGCATTTATCGTCTTTTAAGTCGATTACTGCCTTTGTTTGATACAAGAAAGTCAAGCCTAAAATGACATCATGGGTAAGCCTATCGCAAATTAGGAATTCGTGAGGAATTTTCGCCCCTCCACACGCGATAACTGTGTGTATGGCGCCGTGTAGGTGCAAGGGGTTTCCTGATGCCGCACGCAAGGAGGGCAGGGCCTGACGCGTAACGTGCGTACTATCCGGGACCATTCGCTTGTGAATGAGGCTAAACGAGCTGCCTGTGTCTACTAGTGCCGACGCGCGTTTAGAAAATAAAAATATGTTGATTAACCATTGGAATCTATGTGGCTTTAGCTGCAGGGGTTTTGCCTTCACGGAGGGGGAAATTATTTCCACGCAGTGTGTACGGGGTATTCCCGGCCCGTCGCTATCTATATGTGATTGGTCGAGGCTGCTACGCCATTGCGGGGTGCCGCGCGACATGGTCGGCGCCGCCCTGTTGATTTGCAAACCCTGGCGGGCGGGCAAGAGGCCGCGTGCGGCTAGGAGGGGAGGGGCAGTGGGCCGCGCCTCAGCGGAGGGGGAGGGGCGAGGGTGCTGTTCGTGCGTCGGTGAGCGCAAAAAGAAGAAATGTCGTGCATTGGGGGCGCGAAACACTACGCAATTTTCGTCCTGGAACATGTAACCTGACATTTTAAATAAAATGGACGCTGCCAATAACTCTAGGGGCCCTTCCTTTGCGTCGCCGAAAACCATAGACCTTGCGTATTGGAACCGTGTACAATTTATGCCTAACAATTGGGCTGCCTTTTTGTATACATCCCAGTACTGCAATAAGTGTCCTATTACGTGATTTCGCAATTTTGACGGGCAGGCTTGGGAATTAAAGCAAAGGTTAGAAATAAAAGCAAAAAGGCCGTTATTGTCGGTAGGCCAGGGTGCGGCTCCCTTAGGGGCTTGCACCAGGTAGGGCAGGGATGCATAATTCACTATTTCTAGGGCGTCGCTGCGTGCACCTCGAGAGTGCACGCCGACTAGTTTTTTGTAAGATTTTGCTGTACGGGACAGTTGTCCGTGGGGTGGGGTTCCCCGCAGAAGCTACACGCTGTGTTTTCCGCGATGTCCTGCGTTGATTCGGTGCGGCGGAAAGCGGGCACCGTAAAATCTCTTTCTGGTCCTCTGGTCCTATACGACGGGTTTCCGACTCGGGGCTGAGCGCCCCGGCGTGGCCCCCTATGAGGGCGCCCGTCTCCTGATCTCCCTTGGCGCGAGGTTTCCCTATCATACCGACTATCCTGCCGGACCTCGCGTTCGTAGGGTGGTTGGTCGTAATAACGTCGTGAATTTGCATACCCCTCGTAGGGGGGTGGCCCCGGGCGGCGGTCGGGCAGGCGCTGCTGAAACTGGCGAGGTGGAAAGGGGCGATCATACCGCCTTGCCTCCCTGTATTGTTGTCGTGGGGGTGCGTCGTAGTAAAAGTCGCGATCCGAACGGCGTGGTGGGCTGACATACCGTCTACCGGGCGGGCCTGGCCTTCCCTCTTCGTAAAACCTATGTCGGTTTGCCCTCGGCGGAGAATCGTAATAACGGTCTCTATCGTCGTACCTTTCGTCGCGGCGCGCATAGCGATATTCCCCGCGGGGTGGCGTATCCTCTCGCTGGGGCCTGTCTCCCTCCGCGCTTTCCCGCGGTCGTCCCCGGGATGTAACGGGCGGCGGGGCTACCACCGCTGCCGCGCTGGTCGTTGAGGCGAGCACGAGCGCGTCAATTTTTTCTATAAGGTCGGACAATTTTGCATCGGAAATGGACATTTGTTTATCGGCCTGTTTCTTCCCTTCCGGCGCCGCGGTCGGCTGAGCCCACGCCCCTGGCTGGTACATACTAGGAAGTTGGGGCGGGGGGGTCCCTGTTTCGACGGAGCTTTGTGTATGCGCGCGCAAAGTCGCCCGGTACGCTGACTCTATCTGCTGTACTGCTGCGAGGAACTGTCTAACTGTATTATAATCGTTGGGCCGAAGGGCCATAGCTACCGGGATGTCACAGCCTTTATGCAAATTGGCTATTATTTCCGCCTGATCGTTGATTCCTGCCCTGTGACACAAAGAAACTACTTCTTGGGCATACTGATTATACGTTTCGGACGGCTTTTTAACCCTAGCTTGCAGGAGGTCGCGAAAATGTTGCCTATCTTGCGGTGTTTGGAAACAATCGCGTAATTGCGTTACGACATATTCTACTTTTTCCTCATCGTTAGGTTGGGGCCGACGGTTCCGTAACTCCCTTAATGCGCACGCTACTAGGTGACCTGCGGAATCCCTGCACTGGCTTTCTAGATAACACAATTTATGTGCCGCGGTTAGAGCGGGGTACATGTTGAAAACTCGCTCGAGTCGCGCTATAAATTCTTGGACGCATTCTCCCGGGGCTCCCGAAAATGTCGGCAGCGCGGGGCTAAAAGTTATGAGTGGGACGTCCATGGCAGCTAGTGAGAGGTCCGAAGAAGAGAAGGTGCTATTATCTGTGTGCTCTGTCGAATGATCGGAGGTTTCGCTGCCGTAAAAGGCGTGCTGCGGGTGGAGTGGGTTGCTGTTAAGGGACGAGGGCGTAGAGGGCAGCGGGGGTGACGCGGGGGCTGTGGAGGGGAGGGAATCCTCTGCCGAGGAGTGGTTGTCTAAATTTGCACCAACGTGCACCTGGGCCTGCACTAATACTTGATTGTTTTCCTCCGGCTGGGCCTCGTCGGCTTGTTCCCCCGCTATCGGCGATTGATTCTCTTGGAATGGGCTGAATGGAACAAATTTCTCGTCGAGTTCTATATCGTGCGGCCGCGGACTATGTGTTTTGTCGGAGACGGTTACCACTTGATTCAAATCGGGCGCGCAGCTGCTAGACGGCGGTTCTTGTACAGGGGCCGATCGCAGCGCGGACTGTATAGAGTCCCGTAATTTAACTAACAGTGGGCTGTTAAATTTGGGGCTTAACGCTTCTAATGGCTGAAACGCCGGATTCGCTACTATCTGTGCGGCGGACGCGGGAGTAGGGAGCTCTACGCTGGAGTGGGGGTCGCGGGTGGTGACCGCGTCGTGCTGCGCCAAAGGGGTGCCGGGGGGTAGATCGCGTTTTGGAGAACTAGTCTGGGACTGCGGAAATTGTATAAATCGGTTCGAAAAGTTAGGGGGGGCAAACGGTTCTATGTATGTTACCGTACTTTCCGCGTGCGCTAAAATAAATTGTTTTACTAACCCGTACAAAAAAATCGGGCTCACAGAAGGATCACGGTGATTCATTCTAGAGACAAGCAGCAGCCATTGCGTATCCACGTTTGATCCACGTATGCGACAAAATAAAGTCATTATTGATCCATCGTGAAGCCCTTCGTGAGACTTAGCTGAGACAACTTTGTTGTCGCAAGAATGGATCCAAGAAGGCTGCAGTATGTCTGCTTTGTCACGAAAAGTAGCCTTTCCTGAGACACAACGTTGATCCAGACTGTAGCCAATCTGGAGACAACGCGGGGAAGGCGGCCAAGACACGCTGGAGACACCATTGAGACATACGTCATCAAACTGGTGAAAAAAGCGAAACGCGAATGGGAAGGTACAGCGTATCGAACTACCGACCGGCGGAGTAGAAGTTTGTGTCGCTCTCCACTTGGCCAGAGAGGAGAGACAAAGAGTCATGCGTCGCCAGCCGCTCAGATTAAACCCAGCGGGATGCTGGAAAGACTCTGTGGAGACATCGCTGAGACATACTAGATGAGCACACTTGGCACTCGATGGATCAAGTATGTCTCAGCGATGTCTCCAGCGAGTCTGCCCAGCGCGTCCCGCTGGGTTTAATCTGAGCGGCTGGCGACGCGTGACTCTTTGTCTCTCCTCTCTGGCCCAGTGGAGAGCGACACAAACTTCTACTCCGCAGGTCGATCGTTCGATACTCTGTACCTGCCCATTCGCGTTTGGCTTTTTTCACCAGTTTGATGACGTATGTCTCAATGGTGTCTCCAGCGTGTCTTGACCGCCTTCCCCGCGTTGTCTCCAGATTGGCTACAGTCTGGATCAACGTTGTGTCTCTGGAAAGGCTACTTTTCGTGACAAAGCAGACATACTACAGCCTTCTTGAATCCATTCTTGCGACAACAAAGTTGTCTCAGCTAAGTCTCACGAAGGGCTTCACGATGGATCAATAATGACTTTATTTTGTCGCATACGTGGATCAAACGTGGATACGCAATGGCTGCTGCTTGTCTCTAGAATGAATCACCGTGATCCTTCTGTGAGCCCGATTTTTTTGTACGGGAACTGTTTGATAGTAAAGTCGGAACAATCTAAATTCCTAAGTATGGCTAACGCTTCCCAAGTCGAGGCAATATAAAGACGAAGGGTCGATGTGGGTGGGTGCGGCGGTGGAATCACGAATTCTACTTTTAATGTTGTAAGATCCTCGAAGTTATCGTAGAACTTATTAACGAGAAGTTTTAACTGCGTAGAGCGGAACCTAGGTCGTTTTAATATTTCGTGGACGGCGGGGCTAATTGAAAGAAGGGGGTTAACACAATTTTCTGCGTCGTCGTCCGTACAAGTATTATCGATAATTAAATATGGAGTGTCTTCCTCTATCGGGTACGCGTGCAGAGAGAGAAGTTCACGGAATTTGGTGTAAATTATCTCTATGTCACTTTTCCTCAACTCGTTAGCCATGAACCTCTGCCCCTAAGTTGCTGTATAGGAGACAGGCGGCACGATGCACCATGTTGTGTCTCGCCTTTCTCTGTTTCGCACACCCTAGGCCCGGACTCCCTAGCGCCTGCTGGTCCGGCTCCCCACCCGTCCGGGGTGTCACGTCGACCACCCCTTCGGCAGGGGTGCAGGAAGGGAAGCCTACCCGGCAGGGGTTCCGTAGCCACCCCTCGGTCGGGGGGTGTGAGAAGGGATGCCTACTTACCAGGCGTTACGGGGTCTCGTTGCGAGTCGGTCCGGGTTCCCTGCCTCCTAACACAAATGGACTAGAGGTTTCGTTGGGTTCACGAGTGAAAAACTCCGAGTACAGTTCCGACGTCTTTTATTGGTCACGTTTGTCACAGGGTGCGGTACAGTCAATTACTCACTCGGCGTGATCCTTTCAATGAACTAAATACACTTCCTACGTCCCTCAGTAAACACTTCCTTTCGAAATGTCAGCAGCTGGGCGCACTCCCTTTTCACAATATGTGTACCAATACTATCTGGTTTGACCACCGGCAGGGGGGATGCGGACAGGTGAAGGAGTGGGACGCGGAAAGTCCGTAGACTGAGAGGGAGATGGAGAACGGGGGACGAAACTGAGAAGAGAAGGGGAAAAGAGGAGGGGGGGGGGGTCTATCAGGGCACGATATGTCACTTTGCTCACCTGAGGTTGCACTCTCTCGGTCCTGCGTGCGAGCCCCTAACTCGAGTCAGCCTCTTCGTCAGGGTATCGATGGGGACCGGCGATCTGGCACTGCACTCACGGCACGCGGGTTCGCACGGCGTTATTTCCTTCGGTTTCGTGGTTTAGCGGATTTCCGACCCACGGAGGCAAAGGGAGCTCTCGGTCGTTTCCGTTGAAGGCACGGGCTCGTTCCGGTTTGGCTCGGACTGACGGGCACGGTCTCGGCTGGTCGGGGCGGTATCTTACGGCCGACGCCCGAAGCGGGTTACCGGATCACTCGCTCACGGCTAAGTCCGGCGTAAGAGTCGGGTGCGTACTCTCTCGGCGGGCAGGCGTACGCGTCACGTCCTCTTCCTCTTGGCTGACTGACTGACCCCTCGTCCAGTCCGCGGATCCTTTTTATCCTTTTCCCCAAGACGCGGTCTTCCCTGGGGTCTCCATTCCCTATGCTGGGTGGGTGGTACATCCCCCATTAAGCGGGTGGAGCGCCCCGGTGGATGGCTCTCGGCCTATTGGGTCCTAGATTGGCTCAGTCCTTCGTCCGCGATCGAGATAATTTTTCGTTTTCCTCGCGGCTTCCTTCCGAGGCGACGGACCCTTGGAGTCGTAAAATCTTCCCTCTTCCTATCTTGATCCGCGCGTTTATGGGGCTCGCCTAGTTCCGCTTGCTTCGGCTAGGGGAATGCTACTTGATCAATTAGATACAACCGAAGAGGGAGGGGGGCGTCCGTGCCCACCCCTTTCTCATCATTCCGTATCTCGGCCCCATCCAATGAAAGAGGCCTGTGCGCCGGCGGCTGACCGGCTCGCCGGAACGACTGCCGCGGGGCCGGTCAGGCAAAGGGTGGGGGAAACGACCGCTGCCGGGCCTGTCGCTGCGCGCTCGCCCGGCCAACCCCCTCCCCTCACCATGGTCTCCTCATATGTTAATTAGTTTACCCCGGTCCCTCTCGCGCCCCGTCCCTTCTACCTGTTGTCCTGCGGTGTTGCCTGTGCTCGGTCCGGGGTCTTTCCTTGTATATAAAAAATAAAATACCCCCTTGGCACAACA
>JAHWGI010000164.1:0-11558 GCA_029379305.1 Frankliniella fusca | reverse complement strand
AAAAATACAAAAAAAAAAATAACAAAAATAAAAAACATAAAAAAAAATAACAAAACAAAAAGAAACAATACAAAAAAATAAAAACAAAAAATAAATAAAAAAAAAAATAAAAAAAAACAAATAAAAACAACAAAAAAAAAAAAAAAAAAAAAACAAAAAAAAAAAAAAAAAAAAAAAAACAAAAAAAAAAAATAAACAACACCAAAAAAAAAACAAAAAATAAAACAAACAAAAATAAAAACAAAAAACAAAAAAAAAAAAAAAAAAATCAAAAATAACAAAAAAAAAATAAAACAAAAGAAAAAAAAAAAAAAAAAAAAAAAAACAAAAAAAAAAAAAGAAACCAAAAAAAAATCAAAAAAAAAAACAAAACAAAAAAAAAAAAAAAAAATAAAAAAAAAAAAAAAAAAAAACAAAAAAAAAAAAAATAACATAAAAAAAAAAAAAAAACACCAAATAAAAAAAAAAAAAAACACAACATAACAATCATGTTAGGATTAAAAGAATGAAGAGAATTACAATTCTTAAATACTTCACTGGCAAAAACACAGTAAGACAAAGGCAAAAATGCTACATATGCGGGAGAGAGAGAGAGAGAGAGAGAGAGAGAGAGAGGGAGTGTGTGAGAGAGAGAGAGAGAGAGACGGGGTGCTAATGCCTCGCTGCTTCCGGGAAGTGCGAAACGCGTGGACTGGGCCCAACATGCGCCCTTGTTTGCACCCACGCCTCGGGTGTAAGTGTGAGTGTGTGCGCGTGTGCGTGCTTGCGTGTGCGTTTGTCGGCCTTTTTTTTAAGTCGCCCATTTAAGACCCCCGGACGCCTACCTCCCCTCGTTTTCCCGTGTTTTTTTTTTCACCTCCGTACATTATGTTGAGCATGTCTCTTCTCAGGCGTGAATTTTGCCCCTGGCCATACCAACTCGCGCCTTGATTTAATGTGAATATAGACGACTTGTTTTTACTTTTAAAGTGACCTATCAGCTATTGCAAAAAGGGCGAAGGGCTGTGCTTTGGACTGCCGGTTTCATTGTGTTGTTGTCAAATATATTCCCTGAGCATCAATATTTTACAGTCCATCACTTAAACAAGAAAAATGATCATTTTCTAGAAAAATTTTAGTAATATCTTTAGAAAGCAATTTAGACATTTTTTTTTTTTAAATCTAACAATGTCAATTGTGTCTTCCGACGAATGGTCTGGTCACGGGTGAAGTGTTCACCGCTAGCACTCTGCTGGTAGCCGTCGACCTGGCCAGGGGGCTCGCCGTGTAATCGTATGCGAATATGAATTAACCTCTGCCGCTTCCGTTGCGCGACGTTCGCACGCGGATACGGTGCGCCGCGACACACTCTCATTGCAATTCAATATGCAGCAGTAACGCCGAGCGGCCACCGCCGTTCGCGCGACGCAACGCTCCGTTTCGGAATTATTAATCAAAACCCGCTAAACGGCTAAACGGGGTATGGCCTCATGCACGGAGAAAAATAATTCATTCCTCTCACTAAAATATTAGTTTCACTGTGAAAAATAGTCGGAAGTTTACGGGAAAAATTTCTACGAATTGCAGTCGTAAAATTATAATTGCAAATCGTAAAATTACAAGAACTTCATATCGGCTTGAAATTCATTCACGAGCAAAAAAGGTCCCGTCGTAAATTTACAACATATTTCGTAAATCACGATTTACAAATTTTATCGTAAATCTACTATCTATTTTCACAGTGTCATGTCAGGACACCAAGCGAAAATTCGTACGAAACTATAGTCTTGCTGTATGAGCCTAGTGTCCTGCACATTCAGTAATTAGACGCCACGAGTCTCACTGTGGGACTTAATTTACACTTTTATTGAAGGGCAATTGGCTCACACTCTTCATTCTTTTTACTGTGGTCTTGAGTTTGCAGAGCAGCACTTGAAGTTCACGAACTCCTGTAACAGACGAATAATATAACAGGACCTACACGCGCACAAGTTGTGCCTTTCAAGAGAACGAACATACCCCTGGCGCTCGCAACAACTTTCTCCCATTCACTTAAATACAATGTAAGCCAATCAAAGCCCTGCACCTCTCCCCCACCCTCCCCGTCCGTGCCTCACACCTCCGGTGTTTCACGCTGTTCTGAGAAATGGTTTGCCGCCGCCGTCTGATGAAGCCGACCCCAGAGGCCCCAAAGCAAAGATGAAGGTGTTACTGTTGAGATAGGGGCACCAAAAGGTAGCAAGGGGTTTATCACCATCATATCCTGCGTAAAATTTACTCTATCAAAAATCGGGGGATGAAAAAAAGAAAAAGATTTATACAGCCGGTGTTGTTTTTTTCTTTTCCTGCTCGGTGTTGTCGAGGGGCGGCCAACTCGAAAAAAACGTGTACACAGAAATACATGTGTATTTCTAGAAATACACTAAAAATACAAAGAAATTCTCTACAATATACAGAAATACATAGAAATGCTCAACAAAAATACGAGAAAAATACCGAAAAATACATTAGAAATACGAGAAATACAAAGGTACAGAAATACATGAGTTGGCCGCCTTTTGGGTGTTGTGAGTCACTGAGTCATTGCGTCAGGTCCGTCCCGTCTGAGAGAGATATGGAATAGTCGCTCACGAGAGCATCGCGCGGAGGAGTGGCTACAGCTGTATCAGCATGCGCCACCGGTCTTGGCTGCTCGATAACAAAGGCGCGTAGCTGCTGCTGGCACGCGGAGGCGCGGCTCCAAGGAGCTTCATACACTGCTGGCGCGGCCCGCGGGACAGAGAGAGAGAGAAGGCTATGGGGAATGCGTGAGAGCGAGCGAGAGGTCCGACCCTGTGTGGCCTATGCGCGTCGTCTGCTGTCTGAGACCACTCACTACACTGCCTCATGCTTGGTCTCATGCTTCTCAAACCAAAAAAAATGCCTCCGAAAATTTGCGGGGAATAATCCTCATTGTCCCTCACCCCTTCCCGTAATATAGAAAAGGCGTAGGGCAGTAATGGCGATTAATGGGACGTGGTTGGCGGCTTGAGGCGAGGACGGGTACGTGTGACAGGGGCGTTTGGACGAATTTCAGTCAGAAGGGGCACCCGATACAAGACCCCCCCCCCAACACCTTTAACAAAATCGCTAATTCAGCAAAAAAAAAAATGTACTCATGGTGATATTATAAGAAAACTGGATAGGAATCGATAGGAATGAAATAACGCGAGAAATGGCCTTGTATGAACACCTTAGCCCGGAGGAGGAAAAGAGGAAGAACATGGCGGGCAGGTGGCGGAGCGTAGCGCGGTCTCACAACAAAGCAACATAACCTGATACCAATATTCTCGCATCTACGGTTTTGGGGACGTTATTTGATACATTTTTGTCTGCAGTACCCACGGTACTAGGTATATAGCAATTTGAAATATGTTACTTTGACTAAAAACGATATTGCACGATGTGGCTTTCTGCTTTGTGTGAGACCCGCGCTGGGCGCCAGGGGGAGGGACAATGGTCGCCACCCCCCCCCGAATCCCTTTTCCGACGCCTCTGCTTGCTGTGTGAACTCAGGAGTAGAAAAGTACTACAGGAAATAATGCGAGATGAATGGTCCCTCAAAAATTGGCCGAAATCGATGTGGGTTCATTTCAGCTGTTTTCTGCATTTTGTTCGAAAGTAGGGCCTGACCACTGACCATTGCCCCTCAAGTTATTGAGGTTTTGAAGAGTATGGAATCCCACAACAATGTTATACGCATTCACGCGAACACCCGGTTCTTTTGTTCTTTTACTTGAGTTTGCAGAGTATGCAAACCCGCGCCCGGTCCATATTTTATGTTACGCCCGATGCAGGAGCGAGATGCGACGTAAAAACGAAAAGTAAAACATCGGTATCGGTATAAAGAGAAATTCGATTGAGGTTATCATGCAGCGCGCGGGTCCGGGCTGATTAAGACGAGGAGGTGATTTTCATATGAGGTGCGTGCGTTCGCGCGCACGCGGTGCGGCAGGCTTTGATCGAGATCTGATCATCAAGCATGTTGAATAATGATTGAGAGTTCGATGATTGATGACACAAAGAACCTCCCCTCTAGCTGTCCCTCTTCCCCCCTTCTCTCTCTCTCTCTCTCTCTCTCTCTCTCTCTCTCTCTCTCTCTCTCTCTCTCTCTCTCTCTCTCTCTCTCTCTCCCTCTCGCGTCCGTCAGACGTCACGTCCTTATCGCACATCGCGATGGTAGGAGAGAACGGCGGGGACAAGTCCCGCCCTCTCAGCAGCAGGTCCTGCGGCCCTGTAGGCCGAGCCGAGCCGAGGGCTGAGGGCCTTAGTCCGTCTCGGTCCGATAATTCGCGGAACACATGTCCAATGTCCATACTGTTGTGGTCTCCTAGTCTCTTCGTTCACTGTGCTCCGCTCCGTTCACCGTTCACTGAGACCTTACCAATTTCAAATTTCTGGGAAAGTTATTTTGCTCTCCTTGAAAAGTCTAATAATATTTCCCAATGCTCGGAAAAATTGAGAGCAAATCTTATGTCATCTCAAAAATGATAGAGGATACACAAACACCTTTCCACTTTCTAGTTAGGTTTTCCTTGTCTTAAAGTTCCTCCCTGGCTTTTGACAGTCAAATTTTCTCCAGAAACCGAGACTTGCGTTGTTTTCGAAGCTGCTGTCTTGTAAAATATTTGCCCAGAATAAGTATATATTCCGATGTATACATATCGGAAACACACACACACACACTTGGATAAAGAATGTCATTGCCCAAGGCGCGCTAAAGGCGGAGCGAGTATGCCGGTTGGAGAAGAGGACAAGAGTGGGGTTTATGCCCTCCCGTAGCAGCTGGTGGTGCACCTGCCTGCCGGAGCCCGGCCCGGGGCACGGCATTGCCGGACTGTCCGTCACGAGCCCGGGGCGGGGCGGGGCTGTGAGGCGCGGGTACCACAGCTTATTGCCATGCCTCGTTACGTTGTGCAAAGGAGAGGAATCTCCCAACACTCTACTCCGCTCCACTCCTCGTGAGCTCAGGGTAGAGTGCGTGGCATGGGCATGAGAGAGAGGGGGATAATCAAGACATTTCGGCTCACTTATCGACGCAAAGATGAGCTTATTACCGGCGGGCGTTGGTGTGGGAGGGGGGGGGGGACGCGTCCGCCACCTGGACCTGCTAGCCTGGCTGCGTCACTCGAGCGCGCGCCATAATTCAGATAGCGCGCGTCGCAAACCCCTGGATGGTCAGCCGCGCACAAGGGGTAACTAACTCGACTATTCACGGTTCACGAACTTATTAATACTTGATATTCAGACAATATTTGCAACTATTCAAAGAGTATTCAAAATATTCAAGAATATTCGTGGTATTCACTAGTATTCGCAATATTCACTCATATTTAACAATATTTCCAACTATTTCATGGATTTCATCAATATTTATGGATATTCATTAGTATTCATCAATATTTATCTGTATTCAGCCATATTTACACCTATTCAGCCATATTCAACATAGATGCATGCAGTCGGTGCACGCACTCTACATGTCGACCTCCCCACACACAAAAGCAAAATCTGAGATGAAAATGGCACAACTTCCCATTTTTCCATTTAATGAGACATTTCTCCAAATATTGATTATTTATTAAAGACCGAGTCACCTACTTGTCACTAAATTCATTTTGTGTTTACTTTTGCTCTTGTTTTTCTGTTACGTTGGTTGTCGTGCGATTGATTCCCAGCTAATGGCTACGTTTGAATACTCTGGTTAAACGTAAGGCGTGCAAGGAGCAATCCGCACACACCAGCGCACAAAGTGTTGAAGTCTTGTGTGATTGGTATGAGCTTGGTGAGTTAGAAGAGCTGACAAAGAGTAATGAAGCGAAAGGATTTTATCTCCTCCAAAAATACTACAAAACTGGTAGCAATCCCTTGCGATCTGATGGCACCTTATGCGTTGACCTAAAAACAATGTCTTCATTGTAATTGTTGGATGTGATAAATAGGTATATGACCTAAAAACTATGTCTTTATTGTAATTGTTGGATGTGATAAATAGGTATAAAATCCAACTTTCCATGGGGTAGCCCCAGAAAATACACGCACATCTGATCCAAATTATTCTCTCAATTACATGATTAAATAGGATTTTTAGTAAATTATTGTGAATGATTTCTATTTATTCCAAATTATTGGAAATTAACTTGCAATAATGCAAAATAATCACAATTATTTCAATAATTTTTTAAAACTTTTCAGAAACAAATTTTGCTCTGCAATTGAAAGGGTGGCGTGAAAACATAGAAAATTTTTGCGGCAGTAAACCTCCCGAAGGAGGTTGCGGTTCCCGCCAGGCACAGGGCTTTTACCCCCTGTGGCAGCCAACTGCTTCGGTGTTCCATGGGAACCGGCGCTTTGCTGACTGCGATCCTATCGCGCAATTCGACAGATTTGATCCCCGTACCACCATTGGCCTACCCCTAGAGGTACGAGCGGTGTCAAGAGCGTTAGACTTCCTGATCCCAGTTTCAGAGGCCTTACCTCAGAGGGGTACGCGGGATTCGAACCCACAACCCCGAGTGCCGACACGTAGCCAGAACAGGAAGCGACCCAACGCCCAGAGCCACCGAGCCAACGGCGGTGAGACGTGTTTAACTTCTATTTGACCTGCCATCCAGCTGCGGCCAAAGGGAATGTCAAGCGCGAAAAATACTTTCCCGAGTGGGAGTCGAACTTGTGACCACTCGGTTCGGTGTTGCGCGCTCTACCAACTGAGCCACGACGCCACGATGACTGTACAGCGCGACGGGTTCGAGTCGTATTTGCCGTATCCTGCAGCCTCCAGCCAGTAGGACAGGGCAAATACAACTCGAACCCGTCGCACGATACAGCCATCGTGGCGTCGTGGCTCAGTTGGTAGAGCGCGCAACACTGAACTGAGTGGTCTGAAGTTCGACTCCCACTCGGGAAAGTGTTTTTCGCGCTTGACATTCCCTTTGGCCGCAGCTGGATGGCAGCAGGTCAAATAGAAGTTAAACACGTCTCACCGCCGTTGGCTCGGTGGCTCTGGGCGTTGGGTCGCTTCCTGTTCTGGCTACGTGTCGGCACTCGGGGTTGTGGGTTCGAATCCCGCGTACCCCTCTGAGGTAAGGCCTCTGAAACTGGGATCAGGAAGTCTAACGCCCTTGACACCGCTCGTACCTCTAGGGGTAGGCCAATGGTGGTACGGGGATCAAATCTGTCGAATTGCGCGATAGGATCGCAGTCAGCAAAGCGCCGGTTCCCATGGAACACCGAAGCAGTTGGCTGCCACAGGGGGTAAAAGCCCTGTGCCTGGCGGGAACCGCAACCTCCTTCGGGAGGTTTACTGCCGCAAAAATTTTCTATGTTTTCACGCCACCCTTTCAATTGCAGAGCAAAATTTGTTCCTGAATGTTTTAAAAAATTAATTTAAATACTTGTGATTATTTTGCGCAGTTGCAAGTTATTTTCCAATAATTTGGAATAAAAAGAAATCATTCACAAAAATTTACTAAAAATCCTCTATTTAATCATGTAATTGAGAGAATAATTTGGATCAGATGTGCGTGTATTTTCTGTGGTCACCCCCTTTCCATTTGTTTACCCAAATGAATTACCACGAATATTTACAAATAGTCACGAGTATTCACGAGTATTCACCCATATTCAAAAATATTAACTCCTATTCAAAAATATTCACCCATATTCGCCAATATTCAAAATTATTCACCCATATTCAAAAATATTCACCCATATTCAATTGAATATTAAATATTCATATATTCAGTTGTATTCAAAGTATTCACTTGGTGAATATTTTCACGGTACACGAAAATCCCGAGTTGGTTACCCCTTGGCCGCGCATTCGCCGTCATCAGTGGTCGTCAAGTGATGGAGTGAGTTGAACAAAATGCGGAGCGAAACGCATGCGCACACCTCGACGCCAAATGTCTCTATCAGTCGTGGAGGCGCGCGCGCGCGCGTGTGTGAGGGGGAGGTGGGAGGTGACGTCTGATCCTCATACTTGCGTGTCTTGTCGCACGCACCACTCACCTCACCAAGTTACCCTGCTGTTCTTCCCCACATCCCCTTCACACGCACCCTCCTTATGCGTCGTTTAGAGGGTTGCACGTTTAAGTCGGCAGCTCTCTCTGTCTTATTCAGGGGTGAAGAAAAATCACCCTGCGCTGAGGGCGGCTGCGCCCTGCGCCCCCGGCTCAGGTAACTGGGGCGGGGCGGGGTGGGGCGCCTCGCTGGCACCCCCCAGCCACCCCGCTCCGCTCCGCCAAGCTCCGCCCCGCCCCGCTCCGCCCCGCCACGCCCCGCTCCGCTCCGCCCCGCCCCGCTGCGCGCCACCCCCGCCCCCGCCTGGCGCCGACTGCATCTGCCGAGCACATGTTTGTGCACGCCCCCTACCCGCTCCTCATCACTAACACCTTTACGCCTTTTGGTACGCACGTTCCTCACCCCTTTGCTCCTAGACGAGAAGGGGCGGTGCGGGGCCCCGCTAGCCCAGAGCAGCTGATCGAGATAAATTGCGTCGACAGTCACGCTGACATCCGAGGGAAAGGCTCCCGCTCAAATCAGTGGCTGCGCTTCGAGTGTCAGAGAGAGAGAGAGAGAGAGAGAGAGAGAGAGAGAGAGAGAGAGAGAGAGAAAGAGATCCCTCAATTTCATTATACATTTTTTTTTTTTTTGCAAAAATACACGACTTTGAATAACTGTGATTGTTGTGGAACGGACCGAAAAAGTGTCCACATTAATAAATGCAGGCAATACAGACAAAACAAGACAAACAGATGAGGGCATTTTTTTGTTATATTGTAAGAAAAATTTGCCCTTCAAAGACTCACAATGACATCAGGTGTAGACTAACAGATCATAATGTTAGACTGTTCTTTGAAAAAGTAAATCTCCTGTTATTAAATTCTGTCCGACATTATTTGTGACCTTGTCACGTTCATTATGTCTCGTGTTGTTTTGATATTGTTTCGTGTTGTTTATACCGGCGTACATATTGTTTCCGCAGTGCCACATCCCTCGAACAAATGTAAGCACAAAAGTGGGCCAATGAACTCCCAAATCGCAGTGCGGAAAATTTAATTGAGTTTTTTTTTTCTTTTTTCTTTTTTAAAGAAAGTAAAAGTCACAAATTTAGTTACTGTTACACTACGTTTCACTATGCCTGAGCAGGAGGTGGCCTTGCCCTCGCTACTGGCGCCCGCGTGTGTTTATACTGGCACGTGCAGCGCGGGCGCAGCGTGCGGCAGGAAATTGCAAATTATCGTCGATTAAGAGGGTCCGCCCTTGGAGTCCAGCAGGCGCAGCGCAACTAAAGCAATGAAGTTGTCCCGGGATGATTATTCATAAGCGAGGATAGTGTGGGCCACGATCAGCACCCAGGCGGGGCGGGGCGGAGCAGCAGGCTCTGCGCGTTGTGCAACCCGATATCGACGCTGCCTCTCTGCTGTGGGATACATTCGCAGTTTTGAAAATTTTCCTGTAGCAATGTCGCGGAAACTTGCGACATCAAATTGTTAAGTTACAATAGGACACCCCTGCGGTACCGACTTATCGTTCTTATACACGAGTGCACATAGACTGTGGCACTGTGGCCACTTTACGATACCGATTGTAAATTTACAACACCGTCTGTAAGTCAGAAAACACGAGTGAGTAGAGTGTGCTGCTGTGCTGTCGTGGTCTGGTCGCGCCCCGGAGTTGTGACCGAGGGATGATAAATTGCTTTGATTTGATAAGAGGAAATAGAGTGGTAAAAACACTGGCTATATCCAACAATTATTTTTTTTTCTGAACCCGCTCCTCGGCTACTTGGCACCCTCGCAGGAGGAAAGCATTTGTATGTGTCACATTTCCGAAAGGGTTTGGCTGCCGTGGCGTGCTCGTTATCAGTCTGCCGCGCAGTCTGATTAATTTGAAGGGGCCTAACGCCCTTGTAATCCCCGTGGGAGAACCTTTATTCCAGGAGATTGACTAGTGGCCGGTATAGGAGACTCAGCAGAGCAGGGTCTCAACTGGATTTGTATTACTGACCCCAACGGAGTATAGTAACTCGCTGCTAGCGAGTAACAGTGGAGTTACGGCGGTCTGCCTTCTCTGCTAATCAATCGTGGGATCAACTTTACACAGGGTATTACATTTTACTTACCTTGCCCGCTTTCGCTCCCTTCCCTATCATCCTAGCTGCTATCTTTTTATATCATTGTTTCTCTCCCATCGGCATCTGAGTTTTGTCGTCGATTGATGTAAACTTTTTTTTTCGTAAACTGCTTTTTTAAAGGGGTCCAACACTTCGTTAATCGTTTGAACTCAAACAAAAAATTACTCGCGCCCAATTTAACATTACTCTGCATTACTCATCAATACTCGCCATTACTCACCAATATATTCGCAACCTTTTTTTTTTTTTTTTGCAAATTACTCCCGAAATAAATATTGGCCAATACTAGCTCATACTCACCAACACTCGCACATTACTCGCCAATATTCACCAATCCTCGCCTTTACTCAAAATACTGTGAGTACTAGAGGAAGTGGAGGAGCCCTCGGCTTTTTTGGTTGTGTGTGTGACAGTGTCTCCCCGCACGCTTCAACCAGCTTATTAACGACATAAAGCCGGTGACCAGTCGCCTGGAGCAGACAGCTCAATCAGATCACCTCGGCCTTACCCCTTCCCTCTCTTCCCCTCCCGCCCCTATTCTCCCCAAAGCCTGCCAGCATGAGAGTAGGGCGCCCTGGAGACCCCTCTTCGTACGGCCGGGAGCCCGTCCGGTCACCTGGGGAACCAATTTTCTCCCTCCCTGTGCGCCGCACAGCATTGGGCGAGATAGCACATTATTCGGGAAGGTGAACTGCATCCGGTGATACCTTGGTCGTAACTGTCCGACCGCGGACAGCCGAGCTCCAGCGCGCTAAGCGGTGCGGAGCGGCCGCGGCGGGACCTGCGTCTTCAGTCCGGCGGCGGGCGGCCGCTGGGAGCGCTGTTTTCAATCCCCTTCTTGTCCGTCAAAGCGCATTCTTACTCATGATCGGACTCAAAATTAGTATCGGGGAGTTTTCGATAGCGCTGAATCCGAATCTGGCAAAAATTTTCAAAAGGGGGCCGTCGTTAAAGGTGATGTCTTAGTAAAAATCATAATGAGGACTAACAAATCACCTTTAAGGACGGCCCCCTTTTGAAAATTTTTGCCAGATTCGGATTCAGCGCTATCGAAAACTCCCCGATACCAATTTTGAGTCTGATCATGAGTAAGAATGCGCTTTGACGGACAAAAAGGGGATTGAAAACAGCGCTCCCAGCGGCCGCCCGCCGCCGGACTGAAGACGCAGGTCCCGCCGCGGCCGCTCCGCACCGCTAAGCGCGCTGGAGCTCAGCTGTCCGCGGTCGGACAGTTACGACCAAGGTATCACCGGATGCAGTTCACCTTCCCGAATAATGTGCTATCTCGCCCAATGCTGTGCGGCGCACAGGGAGGGAGAAAATTGGTTCCCCAGGTGACCGGACGGGCTCCCGGCCGTACGAAGCGGGGTCTCCAGGGCGCCCTACTCTCATGCTGCCAGCC
>JAHWGI010000163.1:0-22113 GCA_029379305.1 Frankliniella fusca | reverse complement strand
TGTGTAGGCACGTCAGCCCTGTTCCATAAATGTTCGTTTTAAATTAATTACACAAAACACAAAAACCTCCAACGCCAAGTTCGTTTGTGAAGTACCGAAATTATTGGCGGAGGCTATAACATAAACTATGTATACTATACTATAGAACACAATAGTATACTATATTACCGAAGCCTTAGCGTTTTTGGCGTGTACACTGGAGCATCGGTCTGAAAACGCAGTCCCATACGTGTTTTGCCAACCTTACATTGAAAAGATCCCAATAAGATATTGGGTAATAAATACGTTACATTTTCCAAGATGTTGTTTGTGTTGTGCAAAAAAGTAGTAAATAAGCCTTTAAAGGCTTTTATAACCCTTTCTTTCACATATATTTCAGAAAACTGTAGTCACATTTCATTACATATGTTGGTAATGATCATGACACTGCTGCAAACTTGAATGATGAAGTTACATTATAAAAACATTGGTTAAGACTTTATTGTTATTAAGAATTGAAATCATGCTAATATTGGTAGGTGAGAGATTGGAACAAGCACAAGCTTGACATAAATTAAGCTTACTGTATTTATTTTTGTATTCTATTCATTCGTGTGTGAGGTGGTATCTGACATAAACACAAAAAATCAGCTGTTTAGCTTATGCTTAGCAGCCACCTGTCATTGACAGTCATTGACTCAAATTGCATGGTGCCGGTGATGACAGCATGATATACTGATGATGACAGTTTGATATTTGAATGAAACAAAAATGAGAAAAATAATAATAAAAATGACAGCGTGATGAAGGTGAAAAATTATCGGTTTTATTGCGTTGCGTTTATGTGTGAACCTCTTGGGGTAATCGCAACGCTCAGTTCTATCTGGTAATACCCAGAACGTTTCATCATTGCAAGTAAGATCTCATCATTAAGAATTATAGTGTTTAGATTAACAGTAGTTAAATAACGTATGAACTCTCGGATCCTCAGAAGTCTTACTAGGGTCCTGTGAAGAAAGATTTTCGGAAACGTGTTTTTATTACATTTCCAACATGAGATTTGTGTGATGTTAACGGTCTATTGCACAAAGTCGAGCAGGTGTTTTGTGAGGTTGGGAAGGTTACGTGTCATTACATTATCCTCCCGGCTTTTATTTCGCCTTCACTCAACTTATTTAATCCATGTCGGTTAGGTTAGGTTAGTTTAGGTTGGCTTCGTTTATTTTTGTTCTCCCGGCTTTTATTTCGCCTTCACCCAACTTACTTAATCCATGTCGGTTAGGTTAGGTTAGTTTAGGTTGGCCTCGTTTATTTTTCTTTTAAATGGAGTGCCGCGAGCGGCGGACATGGCAGACAGGCTGCAAATTAGTTTTCTGACAATACTTCTAGCAAAATTTGTTCAAACTTAACCTGGAGTAACACTGCACTGATACTTTTGAAGTGTTTAGTTCAACTACTGCACAAAATTATTGTTGTGTAGGAAATAGCGACCTGCACTCACAACAGTGAATACTTATAAAAGATCTAAGTCTGTGTGGTTCTAATGGCGGTACAGGGAAACATTTAATATCCATGATAGAATGTTATTTGAAATTAATACCCGCCTTCAATAACTTCTACAACAAAACAACAGAAAGAAGAAAGGAAGAAAGTCTAAGGCAGTGATTAAGAACAGCATTTCTAAAATGATTTATTCTTGATATGTAGTATATATTTTATGTCCTCCGCCTACATGATGTGTCATGTCCTAGTTAAAACGCAATTCAATGGGAATCCCGTATGAGCCAGTTTAAATTACCTGGGGTTTTCGACAACTTGAGCCCATAGTCACTGGTTATCATACTGCAATGCCGTTTGTTTGAATCGCGTTGAGTAATTCACGCGTTTTTGTTTAAAACTGCATGGACTTGAAAGATACAGCTGTTTTTAGTGAGAATTGACTCTTGTAATCGGTTTACATAAATATAAAGTTGGGAAACAGCATGGAATGACCACGTTAGGTTGGTAGTCCCAGAACAACATCAGACACACACACACACACACACACACACACACACTTTGAAGTTTGTGTGTCTCTGTGTCGGCGCAAATCCGCCTGGGGAGGAAAGTGTGCTTCTTTTGCAACGAAAGCTTATGTAATTGACACTTTGTCAAGTGTGAGACCGCCCCAGTCCCGTGAATCTTCGAAGAATTAGTTGTGGGACAGTCGTGAGTGCGTTAATGTCCATAAGTCATTTTACCTGGGCTGGCGGCGGTCCGTTCTCGGCCTGCCTCCAGGAGTGTTGGAAAACCATGAATTTTTACACATGTCAGGTCTTTGAAAGGACAGTGAGCGATTGTAATAAAGAAAGAAACGAAGAAATCTGGAAAACATCCCAACCTGTGGGTTGTATTTTGCCATGGCTCAAGATGAATCAGGTAAGTTTTGAGGTTACGTAGTGCTGACCGGTTACTGTTTCTCTTCTTCATGTCCTCAAATTTAAATCATATTCTGCAATATTATTTGTGCTTCTAAAATACGGTTGTTTTCTATCAGTCGACTGAAGTTTCATCCAAATGGCCTTTCTCAAGGTTTAACATGTCATGCAGTCAGTTACTTGGTTTACCTTTGCTGACGAAATTTTTTGTTTTGGTTTGTAGGTTCAATTGAAAACCAGTAAAGGTGTGATGGACAATAGTTTACTTGAATTCCTGAAAGGACTCATAATTTGATGTGGAAATAATCAATGTGAGTCAACCAGTATTTTTCATTGGAAGAATGCGCGAAAATGTTTTTCTTGTCTGATGTAAGTGAAATATAAACCAGTGTGGATGTCTCGCCACAAGTTACACTTCTCAAATTTAAGTTTTAATACTTTGTTTCCTGTTGTGCTTACTTTTTGCAGGGCCAGAGAGAGCTTGTCCTTGTCTTCATCAGGCTCCCCTTTCTGTCTCAAGTATCGTCATTCTAATTAGTTTTGGAATTTTAATTGCAATGGACAAGCATAGTGCAAAAACTTTTTAAAAGTTGACATTGCTTTGCTCTGTGAGTATCATGTAAGTTGTTTAGGGCAGATTAATTTGTCTCATGTCTTTCATAAATTCATTAGTTCGGTAAAGTATCTGTTAGTTTTGATTTCAATGATATGAAATGAAGGCACTTCGTAAAGAACGTTGTCTATTTTACAGTATCTAATGATTCTTATCATACCAAACCATCATTATTTTTTAATTATTATTTTTTTGTGTGTGTGTAAAGTATTTTTGGAATTTCATCGATGTAATTTGGTTGTGCCTGCGCCTTATCATTGAAATGTATGTCTTGGCATTTATAAATTCTAGCTTCCGTCAAACTCAGTGACATGTCTCTTTTGATTAAAATTTCAAATAATCCAATGTTTTAGCTTACTTGTTCTGCCAGTGATTTGGAATAAGTACTGTAAGTGCAGAATTACAGAAATTGAAGGGGAGGTGGGAGAGGGGGGGGCAGGGGGGCATCAGGCGCGTTATAAGGGGGGAGGGGAGGGGGGGCGATCGAAAATTCTACACACTGAGGGGCTGTGTAGTTTTTTGTACATAACTACGTAAGATTTCGTGCGTAGCTTATGTATGTATTTCAGCATACGTAACTATGTATAAAAAAGTATGTAACTTATGAACAATTTGAAATACGTAGCTTATGTACAATATTTTTGAATTTCTTACATATTGTACGTGGCAATAGCGTTTACAGCTTTTGAACTCTTTGGCATTTTTACGTAGCTTATGTACATTTGTGTCCTTTCAGAGCACTTCCATTCCTTAATTGTACACAAGACAGATACCGCTCACGGAGGGCTACTTTCTCTGTTGTACATAACTATGTACTTTTTTTTACGTAAGGCTTACGTACATTTTTTCTTACGTAGGTGTGTACAATTTTATGCGTAATTATGCACAATCCCAAATGTCCACAAGGTACGTACAAAAAAAAGTACATAGCCCAGCAGTGTGTAGTTCATAATTCAAATGTACGGATAAGGCCGGAATCAACCTCTAATTTGGTGTTTTCCGCTATGCCGAATCTATTGCCGGTCTCCGTTTGCACCTCCAGGGTCACCGTGGGGTCGTCATCGGGGACCCCATGGGGTCGCCGATGACGCCCCTCGTTGAAAATTAAACTCCAGGGTTTCCGGGTGTGCTGAATCCATTGCCGGTGTCCGTTTGCACCTTCTGGCTTATACTGGGGGTCATCAAGGGTCCCATTGAGCACACCCGAGAACCTCTTTACACAACTTTACACGAGGGGCGTCATCGGTGACCCCATGAGGTCCCCGATGACAAACCCATGGGGTCCGCTATGAGCCCTGGATGAGCCTGGAGGTGCAAACCGCGCGGTGCAAACGCAAACGGTCACCGACAATGTGTTCAGCACTCCCGAAAACCAAGGTATACAACTTTACCCGAGGGGCGTCATCGGCGACCGTGTGGGGTCCCCGATGACGACCCCAGGATGGCCCGCGGGGGATAAGGTTATAAACGATTATTTTTCAACGACTGCTTTCTCTGGCATCTGTTACACGAATCTCTTGCACGGTTTTGTACTAAAGTTCGTCGGCGCTGCTCGTCGGCGCTGCTCGTCGGCGCTGCTCTTCGGCGCTGCTCTTCGGCGCTGCTCTTCGGCGCTGCTCCTCGGCGCTGCTCGTCGGCGCTGCTCGTCGGCGCTGCTCGTCGGCGCTGAACGTCGGCGCTGCTCGTCGGCGCTGCTCTTCGGCGCTGCTCGTCGGCGCTGCTCGCCGGCGCTGCTCTTCGGCGCTGCTCCTCGGCGCTGCTCTTCGGCGCTGCTCTTCGGCGCTGCTCGTCGGCGCTGAACGTCGGCGCTGCTCTTCGGCGCTGCTCTTCGGCGCTGCTCTTCGGCGCTGCTCTTCGGCGCTGCTCTTCGGCGCTGCTCTTCGGCGCTGCTCGTCGGCGCTGCTCGTCGGCGCTGCTCGTCGGCGCTGCTCGTCGGCGCTGCTCGTCGGCGCTGCTCTTCGGCGCTGCTCTTCGGCGCTGCTCTTCGGCGCTGCTCCTCGGCGCTGCTCGTCGGCGCTGCTCTTCGGCGCTGCTCGTCGGCGCTGAACGTCGGCGCTGCTCTTCGGCGCTGCTCGTCGGCGCTGCTCGTCGGCGCTGCTCGTCGGCGCTGCTCGTCGGCGCTGCTCGTCGGCGCTTCTCGTCGGCGCTGCTCTTCGGCGCTGAACGTCGGCGCTGCATCGACGGCGCTGCATCGACGGCGCTGTATCGACGGCGCTGTATCGACGTATCTCTCCATACGGTCCGCACGCGTTATAACTGAAAAAACCAAAGACACGACAAAGTACAACCAGTGCATGTCTGCTCCAAAGACAGCATGCGCTTAGCGTCAGCGACACATCCTCACACAACGACAGCTGCTGTCGGACTGAGGAGGGGAGGACTCCGGTCCGGTCCGGACGTCCGGACTCCTCAGTGAGGTGAGGAGGCGGGCGGCGGGCGGGCGAGGAGCTCTTGACCAGTGACTAAACCGACCAACAGCTAATAGCAGGTAGCCGATGACACCGCCGCTGGGTTAATCCCTGTGCCCTGTGCAGCGCACCCCTCCCCCTCCCCTCACCCCGGGGTACCTGAGCTCACCCAGAGGGGATTAACAGCGGGGAAGGATTTTCCGTCGAACTGGCGACCCTGCGCTGCGGCAGGCTGTCCCAGCGGTCCCCAGCCGCATCGGATGCAGCATTCCGAGAATGCGCCGAGGGGCATCGTCACCAAACGCCTCCACCAAGTCTCGCGGTGCCGCGACCGCCAAGCCCACCGCGGCCCAACTCGCACCGGCCACCGGCCCTGCTGCCTCGGACCCACGCCCGCCAATCACTTAGCGGACTGTAATAAAATAGATTAAACCTTAAACTGTTTTTTCTTGCGTCTAATAACGTGCGCACCGTCTGGCTTGATGCCTTATGAATAAAGTGGCTGTGTAACTACGAGACATTCTATGTTCTAGCATTGGGAAGAGGTTTTGATGAAATTGAAAACATCAAAATAACGAAGGTATTTGCATACTGCAGCTTCAAATGAATCATGAAATTTTTAAGTTCCATATCGAGACATAAACAGGACACTTTTCGATATCAGGACAGAAAAGAGACTTTTTTCCTTCACCTACAATAAAAACAGAGGGTAAAAGGGACTATAACTAAAACAGGTCTGGAACAGGACTTTCAAAAAGATCCGTTCCGGTCCCGTTTTGAAACGAGAGACGAACGAGAGACGAACGAGAACAGAACAGGACTTATTTTTCAGTACGGGCGACGTCGGCGCCGTGACGACGGTGCTGTAACGACGGCGCTGTAACGACGGCGCTGTAACGACGGCGCTGCATCGACGGCGCTGTAACGACGGCGCTGCATCGACGCTTCGACGACGGCGCTGTGACGACGGCGCTGTTTCGACGGCGCTGTTTATGCCATTGGTTCTTTACTGATATTTTCCGTCTGAAGTATGTGTGTAGTCTTTTCCCATTTACGACTGCACTTGTCTGTTTTTTTTTGTTTCTACTTATTTTTTTATTTCTAGGTGCCACTTACCAAGCCCTCACAGGCCTTTTTCTGACCTTTTTTTTATTGAGGTCTCAGGTCCACACAAGCACGATGGAAACGTAACTAATGATGCCCGTGGAGTATTAAATCGTCAGTACACATCCAATTAAGACAGTAAGTGTGGCCTCACTGTATATTCTAAAGTGACACAATTTATTTTTGGTTGTAAATGTTTGTCTTTTCTGTTAGCTGTGTGCAGGCTCCTATGGGATAAGAGAAGAACTGGTCCCGGTGACCTATGCTCATGGATGCTGAAATAACTATCCTGATCGGCCGCTGACCACCGCCATGGGTTTTTCCCAGGGTTTCCCTATGGCATGTTACTCGAATGAGGGTGGTTTCACTTGTTCTCCCTGGTTGAATTCTTGTGTGTGCTGAATAAATCACTTCCCCTGGTCCTTTCCTTATTATTTTGATTATTTAGCTTTTTGCCCCTTCTGCCTGGTCACGTCTTGTGTACTTCGTCTATATTCTCGAGAAAGACATAAAAGCAAGCCATAGCCACACAGCCTTTTCTTATGCAATGTTGTAGTCACTTAATATCAATTCAGTACTGAGTGGGTCAGCGATTTGTTCGAGTATTCATGTGAAGAAGAAATCGGTTTCGCGCTTTACAGGGAAGCGAGAATTTTGAATTCAAAATTTTGTCGCGGAGCACCCGGACGGCGGGGGCGGACCCGGGGCGAGCACACCCCGGGCCTCATCGCAGAGGCAGAGCCTACGCACGGTGCGGGTGGCCCTGGGGCGCGCGCGCCGTTACGCGCCCCGAGCAGACATACCGCGGAGGTTGCGGCGGAGAGCGCAGAGAGCTCAGCCGCTGCAATGGCCACGCAGGCCTCTGAGGCCTCTTCGCCTTGCTTTTGGACAACGCTGGCGTACTCGGGGTTCTCGCAGCGCAAGTATGTCGCAAGTCACTTAATGTCTGGCCCCTTGTCAGTTCGTCAGACAAGGCTCTGGAAGTCCTGCAACGCAAAATGCACCTAGCCGCCCTGCCATTGTAGTAATCCAAAATTTTACAAGTGTTGGACCCAAAATTTTGTATTTTGTCAACCATCTAGAATTTTTTTAGGCAACGAAGTTGCCTTTTAAAATCAGTCGAAACGTTAGTCAGTTGTTTTACATTACCCCTATGGGACAAAAAAATCTGGCCCAAGGGATTTTGATAAAATTTACAGCAGTTATAGAATTGTGTATTCTAAATGCAATTTCGAAGTTTTATCAAAATCGCTCTTACAGAAATTTTGGAAATTTGATTTGAAGTTCTGGTTGCTCGACTCGTCAGCGGAGCGAAAGAGAAAACTCCAAAGTCTGCGTTCAAACAAAGTCTGCTTCAGTTAACTGCGCCAGAAAGAGATGACACCACTGAAATTCGCACGTGACCACCGTACCGCCCTCTCGAAACCTACTTCATTTTTACCGAAAAAATAACAGATCGCCAACCTCAGAGTCAGTCCTCAATTCATGTTTTCAGTCACAGATAAAAATTAGTCTGCCTCTGTGTTCCCTGTCAATGCGTAGAGGCTCCCATAATTGTTTGGTAAAGGCCTGCAACATCATTTTACGTCGTTAATAAATATAAAACTAGCAAAATATATTTTGGGTTGGTTTGAGTGGACACCAAGGCGGCATTGTTTATAGCTGGCCCGCTCGGCGCCATGTTTGTGCTGGAAATGTGAGGCGGATAAAATTCACGATTTGGGCTCTCACAGAGAGTTTTGACCTAATATTTTTAATTTCTATTTCATTTGATGGTAAGTGTGTGGCAAATGTGAAACTAGAACCCTTTAATTCTTGGCTGGTGGTTCGATTCAGTGGTTGTCAAGGCGCGTTGTTGACAGCTGGCCCGCTGGGCGACATTATGTGCGCCCGATGTCTGGCGAATAAAATTCATGATATGGCTATCACCAATAGTTCTGGCTTTATATTATTAAATTCTTTATGACTTTGAGGTAAGTGTTCAAACCAAGGGGGCCGTTTAACGCGCTAGCGTTAGAATTTTATATTTTTATTTCTTGACGATGGCCTCTCATGGCCGCAGCCGATCTTGCCCGAGCGATAAACGTTTACAAGGCGAATTGAATGCGTTAATAGTTGTTGTATACCTGCAGATAACGTTTCAGTAAGTTTGACTTCAATCTGGTGAGCAGAATTCTTGAAATGGTGTACATTTACGTGTATCTTTTGCGTAAATCACTTTTGCTCCTTCGTATTGAACCTCCGTCCTCCGTGAAACTTAACAAAACGATTTCGGCAGGTCTGTAACTGCTATTTTCTCATTCATTTCGGCTGTGTAACATTCCATTCAGCTAAACTAACTAAATAGTTAAATTCGCTTGGTGCGTTAAGGGCGCCTTGACGCGAGTTAAGTCTCGAGGTGGACGCGTGAGCCGCAGATCCATCGGCCGTGTTTTGTTGAGTGCAGGTCTCAGCCTAGAACCACGACAGGGATAGGACTGGGCACTCCCACCTCAAACGCGCTCCGTTTTGTCGAAGGGGCGGCGCCTCCCCCAGCCTTCTTCTGTTGAGTGGAGGTCCCAGCGTCCCAGCCTAGAACCATAGAAGGGAGGACTGCGCACTTCCCACCTCGAACGCGCTCGGATCTGTTTATAAGGCGGCGGCGCCTCCTCCAGCTGACTGCGAATAGTGCCAGTTCCGAAGGCGAGCCAAGCCGAATCGGCGGCATTGTCGAAGGTGCTCGCCCGCTCGGCCCCTCGCTGCCCCTCTGCGCGGCGCGCAGGGGAGGAGTACAGGAGGACCGCGACTGGGTGAAAGGGGGGGGGGGACCTTACTTCAAAAATCAAGCTGATCGGACAATTTTTACTGAGAGACTAACTTCTAAATCGTTTGAGCTAGAGAGCTCAACTTTTGCATTTGATCCGCTATACTAGTGACGCTGATCAAACCGTGAGATAAAATAAATTCAATAATATAATCCAAAAGGCTGGAAATTTTGAAGTCAATATTTCCACGCATAAACCATTCGTCTAAGTATTTTATGAAACTAAAACATTAACGTACTTCGTGCCTATTAGGATTTCGTAAAATCGTATTTTAAGTTCCTGCATGATCACTTCTAGATTCTCGCCAGATTGAAAATTTTTGGGTCCCTCCTTTGTTTTTTTATGATTTTGAGTTTTTTTAAGTAGCTAAAACTAGTAGAAGAAGCAAAATACCCAACTTTTTTATTTATCCAATAGAAAGAGGGGGTCGACTACCCCAAGAAATCATTTCGATATGCCGTGTACAAGGTGGGGAACACCTCGAGAAGTTGTGGTCAAAACACTGTTTTTAGTAAAATTTACGATTTTTCCGTTTTCGTCAGCCTATAGCGTGAAATCCATGTGCGGTCCCACATGTTTTACCCCTCTTTTTGGAAAGATCTAGTCACTAGCTTTCGATTTAAGCCCTCATAAGGTCAAAAAAATATGGGGAGGTCAGCCATCGAAGCTCGCGAAAACGCATGCCACAAACACGAAATTCACCATTTTGGGGCATAAGGAGTGTCGAGAGTCCCAATCTGGGGCCGTAATCGGATTCCTGGGATCATTTTACATCGAGTTGTAAGGTGGACTCGCCTCCCGGAGCGTCCTGGCCCTGGCTAGGGACGTTTTTTACGAAATTGCAGTGAAATTTAACACCTCAAAAACCTTAAAATGCCCATATCACCGGAACACTTTGAGCTACAGCGCTCAGATTCCGCAGGGAAGTGCCCCCTGATGAGTACTGAAGTTGATGTGAATATGAAAAAATCGAAGGGGGGTCGATGCAAATCGTCAAAATCAAGTTTGGAATGACCCTTTGGGGTAGACACACGCTACACAGGCAGGCGACGGTGCTGCAGCACGTCGATACTGTTACTCGTCGCAAATTGCGAAATACCCGCCTACTCAAATACTCGCTGTGCACCACCTGCCAAACGGGTCAAGTATGCAACATATACGAAACAGATTTTTTTCAGTCACAGGATAAGACAGCGCTTGAAGGATGCCTGGATTAGCGACTCGCTAAAAGCGCCTGTGGGGATAGGCAGCCCACGCCACACTGGTGAAGTGGGTTGTCTATGCTACAGGCGGCCACAAGCCCGTGGATATTGATATTCGATTACGAATATTGGAATATTTATATTCATTGATTATTTAAATTCGAATATTTATATTCGATTATTTATATTCGATTATTTATATTCGATTATTTATATTCGATTATTTATATTCGATTATTTATATTTGATTATTTATATTCGATTATTTTTAGTCATTATTTTTCATTGGATTATTTATATTGCATACTTATATTGCATATTTATTTAATATTACTTATATTATTTTTATTATTTTTAAAATGTGGGTCGGTCAGATCGCGGTCGGTCAGATCATCTACACCCATAATTATTTTTGGAAAATATTTATGGGGATATCGATACTGAAATAATATAAACAGATCGAGAATCGCCCATGAAATGTGCCAATAATTTCTCTTAATTAAGGGGTGTAGATGATCTGACCGACCGCGATCTGACCGACCCACATTTTAAAAATAATAAAAATAATATAAGTAATATTAAATAAATATGCAATATAAGTATGCAATATAAATAATCCAATGAAAAATAATGACTAAAAATAATCGAATATAAATAATCAAATATAAATAATCGAATATAAATAATCGAATATAAATAATCGAATATAAATAATCGAATATAAATAATCGAATATAAATATTCGAATTTAAATAATCAATGAATATAAATATTCCAATATTCGTAATCGAATATCAATATCCACGGGCTTGTGGCCGCCTGTAGCATAGACAACCCACTTCACCAGTGTGGCGTGGGCTGCCTATCCCCACAGGCGCTTTTAGCGAGTCGCTAATCCAGGCATCCTTCAAGCGCTGTCTTATCCTGTGACTGAAAAAAATCTGTTTCGTATATGTTGCATACTTGACCCGTTTGGCAGGTGGTGCACAGCGAGTATTTGAGTAGGCGGGTATTTCGCAATTTGCGACGAGTAACAGTATCGACGTGCTGCAGCACCGTCGCCTGCCTGTGTAGCGTGTGTCTACCCCAAAGGGTCATTCCAAACTTGATTTTGACGATTTGCATCGACCCCCTTCGATTTTTTCATATTCACATCAACTTCAGTACTCATCAGGGGGCACTTCCCTGCGGAATCTGAGCGCTGTAGCTCAAAGTGTTCCGGTGATATGGGCATTTTAAGGTTTTTGAGGTGTTAAATTTCACTGCAATTTCGTAAAAACGTCCCTAGCCAGGGCCAGGACGCTCCGGGAGGCGAGTCCACCTTACAACTCGATGTAAAATGATCCCAGGAATCCGATTACGGCCCCAGATTGGGACTCTCGACACTCCTTATGCCCCAAAATGGTGAATTTCGTGTTTGTGGCATGCGTTTTCGCGAGCTTCGATGGCTGACCTCCCCATATTTTTTTGACCTTATGAGGGCTTAAATCGAAAGCTAGTGACTAGATCTTTCCAAAAAGAGGGGTAAAACATGTGGGACCGCACATGGATTTCACGCTATAGGCTGACGAAAACGGAAAAATCGTAAATTTTACTAAAAACAGTGTTTTGACCACAACTTCTCGAGGTGTTCCCCACCTTGTACACGGCATATCGAAATGATTTCTTGGGGTAGTCGACCCCCTCTTTCTATTGGATAAATAAAAAAGTTGGGTATTTTGCTTCTTCTACTAGTTTTAGCTACTTAAAAAAACTCAAAATCATAAAAAAACAAAGGAGGGACCCAAAAATTTTCAATCTGGCGAGAATCTAGAAGTGATCATGCAGGAACTTAAAATACGATTTTACGAAATCCTAATAGGCACGAAGTACGTTAATGTTTTAGTTTCATAAAATACTTAGACGAATGGTTTATGCGTGGAAATATTGACTTCAAAATTTCCAGCCTTTTGGATTATATTATTGAATTTATTTTATCTCACGGTTTGATCAGCGTCACTAGTATAGCGGATCAAATGCAAAAGTTGAGCTCTCTAGCTCAAACGATTTAGAAGTTAGTCTCTCAGTAAAAATTGTCCGATCAGCTTGATTTTTGAAGTAAGGTCCCCCCCCCCCTTTCACCCAGTCGCGGTCCTCCTGTACTCCTCCCCTGCGCGCCGCGCAGAGGGGCAGCGAGGGGCCGAGCGGGCGAGCACCTTCGACAATGCCGCCGATTCGGCTTGGCTCGCCTTCGGAACTGGCACTATTCGCAGTCAGCTGGAGGAGGCGCCGCCGCCTTATAAACAGATCCGAGCGCGTTCGAGGTGGGAAGTGCGCAGTCCTCCCTTCTATGGTTCTAGGCTGGGACGCTGGGACCTCCACTCAACAGAAGAAGGCTGGGGGAGGCGCCGCCCCTTCGACAAAACGGAGCGCGTTTGAGGTGGGAGTGCCCAGTCCTATCCCTGTCGTGGTTCTAGGCTGAGACCTGCACTCAACAAAACACGGCCGATGGATCTGCGGCTCACGCGTCCACCTCGAGACTTAACTCGCGTCAAGGCGCCCTTAACGCACCAAGCGAATTTAACTATTTAGTTAGTTTAGCTGAATGGAATGTTACACAGCCGAAATGAATGAGAAAATAGCAGTTACAGACCTGCCGAAATCGTTTTGTTAAGTTTCACGGAGGACGGAGGTTCAATACGAAGGAGCAAAAGTGATTTACGCAAAAGATACACGTAAATGTACACCATTTCAAGAATTCTGCTCACCAGATTGAAGTCAAACTTACTGAAACGTTATCTGCAGGTATACAACAACTATTAACGCATTCAATTCGCCTTGTAAACGTTTATCGCTCGGGCAAGATCGGCTGCGGCCATGAGAGGCCATCGTCAAGAAATAAAAATATAAAATTCTAACGCTAGCGCGTTAAACGGCCCCCTTGGTTTGAACACTTACCTCAAAGTCATAAAGAATTTAATAATATAAAGCCAGAACTATTGGTGATAGCCATATCATGAATTTTATTCGCCAGACATCGGGCGCACATAATGTCGCCCAGCGGGCCAGCTGTCAACAACGCGCCTTGACAACCACTGAATCGAACCACCAGCCAAGAATTAAAGGGTTCTAGTTTCACATTTGCCACACACTTACCATCAAATGAAATAGAAATTAAAAATATTAGGTCAAAACTCTCTGTGAGAGCCCAAATCGTGAATTTTATCCGCCTCACATTTCCAGCACAAACATGGCGCCGAGCGGGCCAGCTATAAACAATGCCGCCTTGGTGTCCACTCAAACCAACCCAAAATATATTTTGCTAGTTTTATATTTATTAACGACGTAAAATGATGTTGCAGGCCTTTACCAAACAATTATGGGAGCCTCTACGCATTGACAGGGAACACAGAGGCAGACTAATTTTTATCTGTGACTGAAAACATGAATTGAGGACTGACTCTGAGGTTGGCGATCTGTTATTTTTTCGGTAAAAATGAAGTAGGTTTCGAGAGGGCGGTACGGTGGTCACGTGCGAATTTCAGTGGTGTCATCTCTTTCTGGCGCAGTTAACTGAAGCAGACTTTGTTTGAACGCAGACTTTGGAGTTTTCTCTTTCGCTCCGCTGACGAGTCGAGCAACCAGAACTTCAAATCAAATTTCCAAAATTTCTGTAAGAGCGATTTTGATAAAACTTCGAAATTGCATTTAGAATACACAATTCTATAACTGCTGTAAATTTTATCAAAATCCCTTGGGCCAGATTTTTTTGTCCCATAGGGGTAATGTAAAACAACTGACTAACGTTTCGACTGATTTTAAAAGGCAACTTCGTTGCCTAAAAAAATTCTAGATGGTTGACAAAATACAAAATTTTGGGTCCAACACTTGTAAAATTTTGGATTACTACAATGGCAGGGCGGCTAGGTGCATTTTGCGTTGCAGGACTTCCAGAGCCTTGTCTGACGAACTGACAAGGGGCCAGACATTAAGTGACTTGCGACATACTTGCGCTGCGAGAACCCCGAGTACGCCAGCGTTGTCCAAAAGCAAGGCGAAGAGGCCTCAGAGGCCTGCGTGGCCATTGCAGCGGCTGAGCTCTCTGCGCTCTCCGCCGCAACCTCCGCGGTATGTCTGCTCGGGGCGCGTAACGGCGCGCGCGCCCCAGGGCCACCCGCACCGTGCGTAGGCTCTGCCTCTGCGATGAGGCCCGGGGTGTGCTCGCCCCGGGTCCGCCCCCGCCGTCCGGGTGCTCCGCGACAAAATTTTGAATTCAAAATTCTCGCTTCCCTGTAAAGCGCGAAACCGATTTCTTCTTCACATGAATACTCGAACAAATCGCTGACCCACTCAGTACTGAATTGATATTAAGTGACTACAACATTGCATAAGAAAAGGCTGTGTGGCTATGGCTTGCTTTTATGTCTTTCTCGAGAATATAGACGAAGTACACAAGACGTGACCAGGCAGAAGGGGCAAAAAGCTAAATAATCAAAATAATAAGGAAAGGACCAGGGGAAGTGATTTATTCAGCACACACAAGAATTCAACCAGGGAGAACAAGTGAAACCACCCTCATTCGAGTAACATGCCATAGGGAAACCCTGGGAAAAACCCATGGCGGTGGTCAGCGGCCGATCAGGATAGTTATTTCAGCATCCATGAGCATAGGTCACCGGGACCAGTTCTTCTCTTATCCCATAGGAGCCTGCACACAGCTAACAGAAAAGACAAACATTTACAACCAAAAATAAATTGTGTCACTTTAGAATATACAGTGAGGCCACACTTACTGTCTTAATTGGATGTGTACTGACGATTTAATACTCCACGGGCATCATTAGTTACGTTTCCATCGTGCTTGTGTGGACCTGAGACCTCAATAAAAAAAAGGTCAGAAAAAGGCCTGTGAGGGCTTGGTAAGTGGCACCTAGAAATAAAAAAATAAGTAGAAACAAAAAAAAACAGACAAGTGCAGTCGTAAATGGGAAAAGACTACACACATACTTCAGACGGAAAATATCAGTAAAGAACCAATGGCATAAACAGCGCCGTCGAAACAGCGCCGTCGTCACAGCGCCGTCGTCGAAGCGTCGATGCAGCGCCGTCGTTACAGCGCCGTCGATGCAGCGCCGTCGTTACAGCGCCGTCGTTACAGCGCCGTCGTTACAGCACCGTCGTCACGGCGCCGACGTCGCCCGTACTGAAAAATAAGTCCTGTTCTGTTCTCGTTCGTCTCTCGTTCGTCTCTCGTTTCAAAACGGGACCGGAACGGATCTTTTTGAAAGTCCTGTTCCAGACCTGTTTTAGTTATAGTCCCTTTTACCCTCTGTTTTTATTGTAGGTGAAGGAAAAAAGTCTCTTTTCTGTCCTGATATCGAAAAGTGTCCTGTTTATGTCTCGATATGGAACTTAAAAATTTCATGATTCATTTGAAGCTGCAGTATGCAAATACCTTCGTTATTTTGATGTTTTCAATTTCATCAAAACCTCTTCCCAATGCTAGAACATAGAATGTCTCGTAGTTACACAGCCACTTTATTCATAAGGCATCAAGCCAGACGGTGCGCACGTTATTAGACGCAAGAAAAAACAGTTTAAGGTTTAATCTATTTTATTACAGTCCGCTAAGTGATTGGCGGGCGTGGGTCCGAGGCAGCAGGGCCGGTGGCCGGTGCGAGTTGGGCCGCGGTGGGCTTGGCGGTCGCGGCACCGCGAGACTTGGTGGAGGCGTTTGGTGACGATGCCCCTCGGCGCATTCTCGGAATGCTGCATCCGATGCGGCTGGGGACCGCTGGGACAGCCTGCCGCAGCGCAGGGTCGCCAGTTCGACGGAAAATCCTTCCCCGCTGTTAATCCCCTCTGGGTGAGCTCAGGTACCCCGGGGTGAGGGGAGGGGGAGGGGTGCGCTGCACAGGGCACAGGGATTAACCCAGCGGCGGTGTCATCGGCTACCTGCTATTAGCTGTTGGTCGGTTTAGTCACTGGTCAAGAGCTCCTCGCCCGCCCGCCGCCCGCCTCCTCACCTCACTGAGGAGTCCGGACGTCCGGACCGGACCGGAGTCCTCCCCTCCTCAGTCCGACAGCAGCTGTCGTTGTGTGAGGATGTGTCGCTGACGCTAAGCGCATGCTGTCTTTGGAGCAGACATGCACTGGTTGTACTTTGTCGTGTCTTTGGTTTTTTCAGTTATAACGCGTGCGGACCGTATGGAGAGATACGTCGATACAGCGCCGTCGATACAGCGCCGTCGATGCAGCGCCGTCGATGCAGCGCCGACGTTCAGCGCCGAAGAGCAGCGCCGACGAGAAGCGCCGACGAGCAGCGCCGACGAGCAGCGCCGACGAGCAGCGCCGACGAGCAGCGCCGACGAGCAGCGCCGAAGAGCAGCGCCGACGTTCAGCGCCGACGAGCAGCGCCGAAGAGCAGCGCCGACGAGCAGCGCCGAGGAGCAGCGCCGAAGAGCAGCGCCGAAGAGCAGCGCCGAAGAGCAGCGCCGACGAGCAGCGCCGACGAGCAGCGCCGACGAGCAGCGCCGACGAGCAGCGCCGACGAGCAGCGCCGAAGAGCAGCGCCGAAGAGCAGCGCCGAAGAGCAGCGCCGAAGAGCAGCGCCGAAGAGCAGCGCCGAAGAGCAGCGCCGACGTTCAGCGCCGACGAGCAGCGCCGAAGAGCAGCGCCGAAGAGCAGCGCCGAGGAGCAGCGCCGAAGAGCAGCGCCGGCGAGCAGCGCCGACGAGCAGCGCCGAAGAGCAGCGCCGACGAGCAGCGCCGACGTTCAGCGCCGACGAGCAGCGCCGACGAGCAGCGCCGACGAGCAGCGCCGAGGAGCAGCGCCGAAGAGCAGCGCCGAAGAGCAGCGCCGAAGAGCAGCGCCGACGAGCAGCGCCGACGAGCAGCGCCGACGAACTTTAGTACAAAACCGTGCAAGAGATTCGTGTAACAGATGCCAGAGAAAGCAGTCGTTGAAAAATAATCGTTTATAACCTTATCCCCCGCGGGCCATCCTGGGGTCGTCATCGGGGACCCCACACGGTCGCCGATGACGCCCCTCGGGTAAAGTTGTATACCTTGGTTTTCGGGAGTGCTGAACACATTGTCGGTGACCGTTTGCGTTTGCACCGCGCGGTTTGCACCTCCAGGCTCATCCAGGGCTCATAGCGGACCCCATGGGTTTGTCATCGGGGACCTCATGGGGTCACCGATGACGCCCCTCGTGTAAAGTTGTGTAAAGAGGTTCTCGGGTGTGCTCAATGGGACCCTTGATGACCCCCAGTATAAGCCAGAAGGTGCAAACGGACACCGGCAATGGATTCAGCACACCCGGAAACCCTGGAGTTTAATTTTCAACGAGGGGCGTCATCGGCGACCCCATGGGGTCCCCGATGACGACCCCACGGTGACCCTGGAGGTGCAAACGGAGACCGGCAATAGATTCGGCATAGCGGAAAACACCAAATTAGAGGTTGATTCCGGCCTTATCCGTACATTTGAATTATGAACTACACACTGCTGGGCTATGTACTTTTTTTTGTACGTACCTTGTGGACATTTGGGATTGTGCATAATTACGCATAAAATTGTACACACCTACGTAAGAAAAAATGTACGTAAGCCTTACGTAAAAAAAAGTACATAGTTATGTACAACAGAGAAAGTAGCCCTCCGTGAGCGGTATCTGTCTTGTGTACAATTAAGGAATGGAAGTGCTCTGAAAGGACACAAATGTACATAAGCTACGTAAAAATGCCAAAGAGTTCAAAAGCTGTAAACGCTATTGCCACGTACAATATGTAAGAAATTCAAAAATATTGTACATAAGCTACGTATTTCAAATTGTTCATAAGTTACATACTTTTTTATACATAGTTACGTATGCTGAAATACATACATAAGCTACGCACGAAATCTTACGTAGTTATGTACAAAAAACTACACAGCCCCTCAGTGTGTAGAATTTTCGATCGCCCCCCCTCCCCTCCCCCCTTATAACGCGCCTGATGCCCCCCTGCCCCCCCTCTCCCACCTCCCCTTCAATTTCTGTAATTCTGCACTTACAGTACTTATTCCAAATCACTGGCAGAACAAGTAAGCTAAAACATTGGATTATTTGAAATTTTAATCAAAAGAGACATGTCACTGAGTTTGACGGAAGCTAGAATTTATAAATGCCAAGACATACATTTCAATGATAAGGCGCAGGCACAACCAAATTACATCGATGAAATTCCAAAAATACTTTACACACACACAAAAAAATAATAATTAAAAAATAATGATGGTTTGGTATGATAAGAATCATTAGATACTGTAAAATAGACAACGTTCTTTACGAAGTGCCTTCATTTCATATCATTGAAATCAAAACTAACAGATACTTTACCGAACTAATGAATTTATGAAAGACATGAGACAAATTAATCTGCCCTAAACAACTTACATGATACTCACAGAGCAAAGCAATGTCAACTTTTAAAAAGTTTTTGCACTATGCTTGTCCATTGCAATTAAAATTCCAAAACTAATTAGAATGACGATACTTGAGACAGAAAGGGGAGCCTGATGAAGACAAGGACAAGCTCTCTCTGGCCCTGCAAAAAGTAAGCACAACAGGAAACAAAGTATTAAAACTTAAATTTGAGAAGTGTAACTTGTGGCGAGACATCCACACTGGTTTATATTTCACTTACATCAGACAAGAAAAACATTTTCGCGCATTCTTCCAATGAAAAATACTGGTTGACTCACATTGATTATTTCCACATCAAATTATGAGTCCTTTCAGGAATTCAAGTAAACTATTGTCCATCACACCTTTACTGGTTTTCAATTGAACCTACAAACCAAAACAAAAAATTTCGTCAGCAAAGGTAAACCAAGTAACTGACTGCATGACATGTTAAACCTTGAGAAAGGCCATTTGGATGAAACTTCAGTCGACTGATAGAAAACAACCGTATTTTAGAAGCACAAATAATATTGCAGAATATGATTTAAATTTGAGGACATGAAGAAGAGAAACAGTAACCGGTCAGCACTACGTAACCTCAAAACTTACCTGATTCATCTTGAGCCATGGCAAAATACAACCCACAGGTTGGGATGTTTTCCAGATTTCTTCGTTTCTTTCTTTATTACAATCGCTCACTGTCCTTTCAAAGACCTGACATGTGTAAAAATTCATGGTTTTCCAACACTCCTGGAGGCAGGCCGAGAACGGACCGCCGCCAGCCCAGGTAAAATGACTTATGGACATTAACGCACTCACGACTGTCCCACAACTAATTCTTCGAAGATTCACGGGACTGGGGCGGTCTCACACTTGACAAAGTGTCAATTACATAAGCTTTCGTTGCAAAAGAAGCACACTTTCCTCCCCAGGCGGATTTGCGCCGACACAGAGACACACAAACTTCAAAGTGTGTGTGTGTGTGTGTGTGTGTGTGTGTGTCTGATGTTGTTCTGGGACTACCAACCTAACGTGGTCATTCCATGCTGTTTCCCAACTTTATATTTATGTAAACCGATTACAAGAGTCAATTCTCACTAAAAACAGCTGTATCTTTCAAGTCCATGCAGTTTTAAACAAAAACGCGTGAATTACTCAACGCGATTCAAACAAACGGCATTGCAGTATGATAACCAGTGACTATGGGCTCAAGTTGTCGAAAACCCCAGGTAATTTAAACTGGCTCATACGGGATTCCCATTGAATTGCGTTTTAACTAGGACATGACACATCATGTAGGCGGAGGACATAAAATATATACTACATATCAAGAATAAATCATTTTAGAAATGCTGTTCTTAATCACTGCCTTAGACTTTCTTCCTTTCTTCTTTCTGTTGTTTTGTTGTAGAAGTTATTGAAGGCGGGTATTAATTTCAAATAACATTCTATCATGGATATTAAATGTTTCCCTGTACCGCCATTAGAACCACACAGACTTAGATCTTTTATAAGTATTCACTGTTGTGAGTGCAGGTCGCTATTTCCTACACAACAATAATTTTGTGCAGTAGTTGAACTAAACACTTCAAAAGTATCAGTGCAGTGTTACTCCAGGTTAAGTTTGAACAAATTTTGCTAGAAGTATTGTCAGAAAACTAATTTGCAGCCTGTCTGCCATGTCCGCCGCTCGCGGCACTCCATTTAAAAGAAAAATAAACGAGGCCAACCTAAACTAACCTAACCTAACCGACATGGATTAAGTAAGTTGGGTGAAGGCGAAATAAAAGCCGGGAGAACAAAAATAAACGAAGCCAACCTAAACTAACCTAACCTAACCGACATGGATTAAATAAGTTGAGTGAAGGCGAAATAAAAGCCGGGAGGATAATGTAATGACACGTAACCTTCCCAACCTCACAAAACACCTGCTCGACTTTGTGCAATAGACCGTTAACATCACACAAATCTCATGTTGGAAATGTAATAAAAACACGTTTCCGAAAATCTTTCTTCACAGGACCCTAGTAAGACTTCTGAGGATCCGAGAGTTCATACGTTATTTAACTACTGTTAATCTAAACACTATAATTCTTAATGATGAGATCTTACTTGCAATGATGAAACGTTCTGGGTATTACCAGATAGAACTGAGCGTTGCGATTACCCCAAGAGGTTCACACATAAACGCAACGCAATAAAACCGATAATTTTTCACCTTCATCACGCTGTCATTTTTATTATTATTTTTCTCATTTTTGTTTCATTCAAATATCAAACTGTCATCATCAGTATATCATGCTGTCATCACCGGCACCATGCAATTTGAGTCAATGACTGTCAATGACAGGTGGCTGCTAAGCATAAGCTAAACAGCTGATTTTTTGTGTTTATGTCAGATACCACCTCACACACGAATGAATAGAATACAAAAATAAATACAGTAAGCTTAATTTATGTCAAGCTTGTGCTTGTTCCAATCTCTCACCTACCAATATTAGCATGATTTCAATTCTTAATAACAATAAAGTCTTAACCAATGTTTTTATAATGTAACTTCATCATTCAAGTTTGCAGCAGTGTCATGATCATTACCAACATATGTAATGAAATGTGACTACAGTTTTCTGAAATATATGTGAAAGAAAGGGTTATAAAAGCCTTTAAAGGCTTATTTACTACTTTTTTGCACAACACAAACAACATCTTGGAAAATGTAACGTATTTATTACCCAATATCTTATTGGGATCTTTTCAATGTAAGGTTGGCAAAACACGTATGGGACTGCGTTTTCAGACCGATGCTCCAGTGTACACGCCAAAAACGCTAAGGCTTCGGTAATATAGTATACTATTGTGTTCTATAGTATAGTATACATAGTTTATGTTATAGCCTCCGCCAATAATTTCGGTACTTCACAAACGAACTTGGCGTTGGAGGTTTTTGTGTTTTGTGTAATTAATTTAAAACGAACATTTATGGAACAGGGCTGACGTGCCTACACACTCCCTGATGGACCTGGAGGACAGGGGCGGACAGGACACAATGCGGACAGTCCGTGGACGACCGCAGTATGTCCGGTCCGGCTTCTGTTACAAAATGGACATTATCAGAACTGTCCACCTGATGCCCAAAACTGCCCTGACTTGTCCATCGAAATG
>JAHWGI010000161.1:0-30933 GCA_029379305.1 Frankliniella fusca | reverse complement strand
GATTTTCTCTAAATTTCAGCCTGCCTTCCGTGTTGGGTTAGTGGAGCACAATGTAAATTTTTCCAACTTCATGCGAATTAATTTGAAGGCAGTCTGGCTGACATGGATCGAGATTGTGTGAAACATAGGTTTCCCTTGGGAGTTGTCTGTTTTTTAGAATAGTTGAACTGGCTCTTGAAAGAGTTTTAATGAAAGCTGTATGTGAGCGGTGTGCAATTCCTCTGCTGAGGATTGCAGTGATTTCCTCTGAATTTTAGCTTGCCTTCCGTGTTGGGTTGGTGGAGCACAATGTATATTTTTCCAACTTCATGCGAATTAATTTGAAGGCAGTCTGGCTGACATGGATCGAGATTGTGTGAAACATAGGTTTCCCTTGGGAGTTGTCTGTTTTTCAGCATTGTTGAACTGGCTCTTGAAAGAGCTTTAATGAAAGCTGTATGTGAGCGGTGTGCAAATCCTCTGCTGAGGATTGCCGTGATTTCCTCTGAATTTTAGCCTGCCTTCCGTGTTGGGTTGTCGGAGCACAATTAATGTTTTTCAAACTTTATGCGAATTAATTCGAAGGCAGTCTGGCTCCCGGGATAAAATTTTACCTGAACAGTATCTGGGTATAGGAAAAATGGACGTCCAGGGGGAGGGGGGGTCAGGCCAAATCGGACACAACCGGACAGGGGGGAGGGGGGGGGGCGGTCGATTTTTTCCCAAAATGATCGGACGGTCCTTTATGGACGACCCGTTTCTCCGGTCTAAAAAATGATCACTTTCTAGACCTGAGCAGGACGGCAGGCAGACCGGCAGGCGACCGGCAGCAGGTCAGCCGCAGACCAGCGCGAGACGCAGGGAAGACCGTTGCCGCTTCTCTCGACGGTCTTGCTGTGGTCTGGGGCAGGGCTGCTGCCCGTCAAACACCTATCTTCCGCCAGAATTACTCAGAGCTTCTGCAAAAGACCCCTACCCGGCCAATTTAAGATTTGCTTTTCCATATGGGACACACCTGTATGAGAAGTGTAGCTCGCCCGGTCAAAAATTCACATACAATGTCATGTGTTAGCATATGTGATAACACATGAAATTGCATGTGATACCACATTAGACCATCTGTATCACATATGATCTCACATGGAAAGTTTTATTTCACATGTGATATTACATGTGAAGTAATATTTCACATATGATAATACATGGGAAGTAATATTTTACATGTGATATCACATGAAAAGTATTATTTCACATACACTGTTAAAAATTCTGTACCCCCATGCCCCAGATACTACACTGTTAAAAATTTTGTTGTAAATTAACAGGAAAAGTATTGTTAATTTTTTTAGCAGCAAATCTTGTTTTAAAACAGGAAAAACTGTAAATTTACAAGGATGGGAAAAATCTCAGAATCAATTTTTTAGTTGAAATGTATTGACTTCTTTTTGCACTTAAATTTCTCTTCTGTAGTATTACAAAATTGTTGTATTTTGAACAGTAAGGGCTGTTAACAAAATTAACAGCGTATTTCCTGTAAAGAACCAGCATACACAGTGATACTCATTCACTGTTCTTTAAGAGTGCTGCTGAAATAATCCATATGCAGTAAGTTTTTAACTGATAAAAGAACAGCTGTTCAGAAACAGGATTCCTGTCAAACAGTGCGTTGTCAGGCAACAACTTCTTCTAACAGTGTACGGTAAAACCCGTATAGTTTGGTGACGGGGCGACTGTATCTGAAAAATACGGTGTTTTCCATTCCATGACCATAATTCCGCACAGTTTCAGTTTCTTGAAACTTTGAAAAACGTTGAAATATAGGCCCATGTGAAATATACGGTCATAGGTAGTACGGACGAACCGTACCCAATAAAAACGGTCCGGACCTGGTAAAAAATTAACGGGGGAAAACCGCTTTAATAACCGTGGAAATCTCTAGCAGTGTAGCTCTTCCCACATTGGAAACTTTCAATCACATTTGATGTCACATGTGGGAGATATATCACATGTGTTTATGGGATGTAACATAGCACATCACATGCATGCATGCATCAGTGTCACATTGGACGTTACCTGCAATTCTCAACAAACATTATATAAAGGTATTTGCAGAGTAGCTCCACGCCGTAGAAACGAAAGAAATCGTAAATCACGATGACAGATTAGATATGATATGGCACTGTCTCGAAATTACTTTTTTAATCACATTGGACGTCATATGAGAACTGTAGGCAGATCCTTATGTGAATCCCTAGTGGAATAGGATTGAAACCCAGCGCTCCTCTGACAAAGTGCGCGGCTTAGCTCAATGGATAAGGCGATAGCACTCCAACACGAAGATCTCAGGTTCGAAACACCTCAAGGTAAATCTTAATTACTCATAGATAAAGGAAGCCGTCGGGTTTGAAGGTATAAGGGAATGGTTGAGAGAAGCGTGGTAGGGCATAAACTACTCTTTTAGTGACCACACAACCTAACTTTTACGTACACTTGATTCATGACAGGATCACATGAGAACATTACATGACGCTTTTACATGCCGACTTCACATGTGAAACATGCATGTGAAGGTGCATGTGATCACATGCAAAAAATGCATGTGACTGCATGTGATAAGCCACATGGGAGAATTTCATCACATGACCAGGTGAACGTCCATGTGAATTTTTGACAGGGCGGAATATTTACGCGACTAAATTAAAACAAAAAAGTTGCCTCTTATCATTAGGGAATCTGTATAAAAAGGTATCGGTGCAAGGTGAAAAGGGGCTTGTAACTTTTGGCTTAAAACAAAACGGAGTACCATCTCTTGTCTCTCTCGCACCAGTAGGCTTCTTATGCGTGAAGTGAGACAGTGATACGATTCCCCGTTTCTTTTGTTAAAGGCGAGAGGCTACTCGGCTCGGCTCGGCCAGACAGACTTGGTCCTAGTGTCGCCTGAGAGGCAGGCAACAACTTGCCGATGCACACGCGTGCAGCGGTTGCCTAACACACAGGCGCTCGCTCGCTCGGCCGCGCTGTTTGCCTGTTTACTCGCTCCTCGCTCGATCACCCGCGCCGGCTCCTCGCTCCTCGCTCGCTCACCCGCGCTGGCTGCTCGCTCCTCGCTCGCTCGCTCACCCGTGCTGTTTGCCCGCTCCTTGCTCACTCGCCCTTGCCCAGCCAAGCCCTCCCCCCCCCCCCCTCCTTCCAGTTTCCCCGCGAATTGCCTCGTCTGGAGAGGTTTATTGACTAGCATTGGGTTGCTCCCGGGTTGGTGAACAGTTGCCGAGGGTTGCCCCTGGGTTGCCCCTAGGTTGCCCCAAGGTGCCTCCGAGTTGCCCCGGAGTTGCCTCCGAGTTGCCCCCGAGTTGCCCCAAGGTGCCCCCAAGTTGCCCCCCGGGTGCCTCAGGGTGCTCCAACCTTGCACCCATTTGCCTTCGGTTGCCCAGACTTGCCCACATTAACATAATCATGGGAAATTTGGTCATTATTTTCATTTCAAAATTGGCCTACAACTTTCATCAACATTTCCTTGTTCACTCATAGAAGCATGCTCTAGATTTCTCATGTTCTTATTGACTTATTACTTTTAATAAGAATCTCATGAGAATAAAGCTGTATTCATGTAGAATCCTACAGTTGTCATGTCCAAAAAGGTGGGCATTCAGCAAGGCACCTTGGCAAGGAAACAAAGGCAACAGTTCCAGAAAGAAACAATTATTTATTTCTAGTTTGGAATTGTCATAAGGAATAAGATCAAAGTAAAACATAGGGAAGCATTGAAAACATAAACTGCTTACAAGGATTGCTTTTAGAAGTAACTTGCATCGGATAGGAACAAAGTCAGTGCTTAAGATGTAAAGCAGAATTAAATCCTAATATGACAAAATGTACACTTAGTGAATAGGAATTAAACAAGTATGTTTGAAATGAAACTGTTGCAGAGGGGAAAGCTTCTACACATCATAAAGAACATTACACCATTTCGCATACACAGATAAAAAATTATTCTAAAGTTGAGTTGAAACAGAAAGAAAACAAGATAAAACCACAGGCATCAAATGAGGTACCTTACATAAAATACAGAATAGTGCAGAAAATCAAAAATAAAAACATTGACCCTTACAGCAGCTCTGCATTTTGTTTGGAAAAACAAGATCAAACCAGAAGAACTTGGGACAGAACTTAAAGTTAACACTGCTTTTCAACATCGTTAAAGGAACATTAGGAATGTGCAAGCAGAATTAACTTAAAAATTCCACAAATTACTTGAGGGGGGAGGGGGTGAGTAACTTTGGAAAACAATTATTCCTTGACTGATTAAGAAATCTACTTTGTCTCACTTTCCACCTCCCTTAAACAAATCAAGTCTAATGAGGTCCACCATGCAAGGCTCTAATCTTAACATGGAAAGGCAGAATTAATTAAATCCTAAAAATAACAAAATGTGCGCTTTGTAAATAAAAATTTAACAAGTATGTCTAAAATGAAACTGTTGAAGAGGGGGAAGCTAATAATACACATAATAAAAAACATTACACCATGTGGCCTACAAAAAGAAAAAGTTATTCAAAAATCGAGTTGAAAAAGAAGAGAAAAAAAAGATAGAAACACAGGCATGTAATGTGGTGCTTCACAAAAAATACAGAATAGTGCAGATAAAATAAAAAATGATCTTCAAAGCTCTGCATCTGCATTCCTTACATGACGACCAACCGCATCCAACACATGATCATTAAAGGCTCCGTTGAAAAGGTGAGAAGCACGGGACAGAAATGCTGCAATGGTGTCATTCTGATCATGAAATACGTCCATTTCAAGATCTCTACTTAGAGCTTTAAGCGAGGGGTCGCCAACTTGCATAATACTCCGTACACGGCCCCATAATACCCTTATAATACCCCATAATACCCATAATACTTATAATACCTCATAATACCCATAATATCTCATAATACTTCATAATACCGCATAATACTTCATAATACCACATAATACTCCCCATAATACCTTATACTACTTCATAATACTTCATAATACTACATAATACTTCATAATACTTCATAATATCTCATTAAAAAGAAGAATAATCCTAACTTTTTCCTACTAAACCTATTTGGTCTTTAAACGTGCAGCGCGTCCTAACGCATCCTCGCATACCTCCACTGCACTTGGTGCGAGCAGGATGCCTTGAGTGTGTGCGAATAGTGGTTGCAGGTTGCCTGGAGTGTCGCCCGTTTCATCTCTCCCAATTAGGCAACCTCTTCCCAACTCTTCCTCAGAGGTACGGAGAGGTAGGGACGGGAAGGACCCCTGCCCCGTCTCTCTCGGGAAGAACTCCCGCACCTCCCCCCGCCCCCTCCCTCATCCATGACCCTGTCACCATCCGACCTCAGCGCAACCTACCTTAAATGTTTCAAACTTACCGGCATTCTGCATTGTTTTGGGCGTTCTGCGCTGGTCCGGGATCCCCCACTATCCACCAATTTATCGAAGAAAAGGGTTTTATGAAATTAAAGTAGGGAACATTCCTAGAAATCGATAAATTTTTTGTTTTACGTATAATTGGTAGAAACGATTTTGAAACCAATCTGTTTCCCGCTGTTTGTAGTAGAAACGAACATAACCGACAAAAGCAATATATTATTCGGTTTCAAGAGAACCTTCTAAACTTAAATTATTCGTTTGTGTCAAAGCTCACAACACTGTGAACGCTGTGCACTACAATAAAAGCATGTGAGGACAACACCTACTCTGGAAATCCAAGTATACGAATGTCGCACACTTGTAGGTGTGCGAGGATTCATTCGTACACTTGGCCACTCAAACGTGTAAATATCCTAGGAAAATTCACACGTTTAAGTGGCCAAGTGCACGAATGAATCCTCGCACACCTACAAGTGTGCGACATTCACACACTTGTGTTTCCAGAGTAAGGTAAGCTGTCATTAACATAACATTGATGTCGACGTACGTCCTCACTATGCCGACGGCTCTCGCAACACACACTATACTACGCGCGTGGTTACCGAATCTGTGTACCCGAAAGCCGAACGTCGTCGAGCGGATGTCGAGTTTTGCACCGGGGAGGACAGAGTGCAGCAAAGAAGAGGTCGTAGCCACCCTTCCTGCCTAGCACCATTACTCTCCTAAGTAAACATCTTAAGCAGCCTTTGAGTGAATCTCAGCTTATTTCGGAGGCATAAGTTGCAAATTTTAAAATAATTTTGCAAGCTTTTAATAAACGTGTATTATGGTCTATAATTCCCCCATTACATTCATAAAAACATCATAGGACGTTATAATATTACCTTAAAACCTCATTATGACGCCATAATACTTCATAATACCGCCATAATACCTCATAATACCTCATAATACATCCATAGTACCGTATAATACTTAATAATACCCATAATACCGTATAATACTTCATAATACCCATAATATCCATAATATTCATAATACCCATAATATCCATAATATATAATAGTCCGTACACGGCTCAGGCGAGTTGGCGACCCCTCGGCTTTAAGCTGTTGATCAGTCCACACAGATCGCCAGCGCCTGGTTCTCCTTGCATCACCACCACCACCTAACAGCTCAGAATCTAGAGATGCGTTGTGCTCCAACGTAGCCCATGCTTGAATGAAAAGAAACACATTTGGGCGGTAAGCTCCAGTTTTTCTGCGAAGCATACGGTTGACTGTTTCACACGCATTGTTTGTCCTGTACTCTGAATTGAATAAGCTCATCCATCTGTTACGATTCCTGTTGTTTATCCATTTATCTTCCACACACTGAAAAAAGGGCCTCAGTAGGTAAGCCAAAAGCTGATCTTCTTCTAGTGAACCAGCTCTAAGGACTGCCAGTCCAGGAGCAAAGAACTGCCTTGGCAACAGTGAGATTGCTGTAGCCTTCCTCACATAATCTAACAAAGTGGGCAGCTCATTTCTAAACCGCAACAATTTTAGTTTTTTGACCTTCCTCACAAAGGCCCGACACAGGTGCCATAAGCATCCATGGAGCTCGGCATCTGAAAACAAACATGGGCAGTTATAAATAATAAAGTAATTCATGGGGCAAACTGGCCTATTGTGGTGCCATGTGCTATGTCAGTGCAATTCTTTGTTTCTTAAAAAGGATTTTGAAAACCATTTCTTGTGAAAACTGCAATAAATAGTGACAGACCTAGTCTAAACGGAAATGGACTATATTTCTGAAATATCTATCAAACTCAAAACTCACTTGGAAATGCTTCTTGCCATGCAGCTTGTTGAGCATATTCCCAATCGGACATAATAACATTTGGTCTGAAATTTGGAGCAAGTTCCTTCAACAATTGAAACACAGCGTCATATGCTGATTTTGTCCGTGATTCCATCAAAAAGCATCCAAGTGGGATTGCCTACAATGTATAAAACAAAATTACTACAAAAAAAAAAAGTTTAAGAGCCATAAAAATTGACTAATTAAACATGAAATACAATCTCTTTGTTCAATCAATTTATGTATTTTCAAAAGGTTCTTACGTTCAGCTATGTGAATAGAATAAACTTACACAATTTCGCCATCTTGTCACCAAGACAAAAAGCTGCGAAGATGCAGGGAGAGCTGGACGAGAGCCAAATGTGCCATCACTATGAACAATCCTTATATTGGACATAAATCTGAGGACACGTGGTGAGAAGAGTGCAATGTGATGTGATGCATCAGTGGCTGTGACTGAGCCAGCATACAAGTTTTCGGCATCATCAATTGTCTGTGAAATGTTTGAATGCTGCAGAAGTACCCGAGTCAGTTCTCTCATTGTGTATGGCAGATTAGGGTACTTCTTCATTCTGGTATTGTACATGGTGCTTCGCAGCCTACGAAGAGTCATTTTACTTCGCACTCTCCTGGTGTACCTGCAACAGAAAGAAACCACCATGACTGTGATTCAAAGCTAAATTTTTGACTTGTTTCAAAAATCATTTGAAATAGAATTTCATGCTGAATTCTGTGGGCCATTTATTTTTAATATTGGTAGAGTAAATTTCAAGCTCCGACAGGAAATGCGGATGAATTTTTAACTTTCATGCATAATTAGCTAGTTACATTGTTGATGAAAGTAGAAACATTACTAACAGCCCACAATACTTGCTCAACACCATTACACATTTTAAAATTGGGCTGCGATGCCACAGCATGTACCTCTGGTCACTGCGAAATTGGTCGAAAATCTCTTGGTAACCAACAAACCTAACATTATTCTCAATGTCTTCGAGCAGATTAGCACGGAAGTGCCTCTCGCCAACAAAGTTCGGATCTGGTGGATGGTTATGGCCCTGGGTCTCAGAGAAAGTTCCACCTTGCTTCAAGATTGCTCGCCCACGGCAACCCCGCTCATAAAGAACGCACTTAAAGTAAATGGAAGACCATGTTTCATATGACACGTGATAAGCAAATCGCCCATCACCAAGGTGGTAAAAATGCGAACCGAGCTTGTACCCATTTTCACATATCAGCAATACGCCTCTTACAGCATCCACAACAAGTATCAGGAGACACAAACTGCGGAACGAAACAAATCAGGAGTTGTTTGTTAGTCAAGAGAAAAAGAACACGTACATTAAGGGTAGCTTCTAGGCGTAAACACATACCTCAGTAAAAGAAAACGTGGCCCAATTTAAGAATTCTGTAAAGAACAATGATCACAATGGTTTCGACATTCAAGTTCTCGTGGAATGAACGCAGAGCAACGCTGTTGTATAGCACGGTGGGTGAAGGGGCAGAAGCGCAGAGGGCTGGGGCAGAGAACGCTCAAAGAGGGAGGAGAGAAACGAAAATTTCCAGAGGAGCTGTACCGTGAAAAAGTCTTAATGAAAGTGATTTAGGAACCAGCTAGTTCGATGCAGTATTGTGTCTTCTTACATAAACGTTAATTACGAACCAGAGTATGTAGCTATTTTTAGCCCGCCCTTCTGCTTTGAAAAAGCTTCAGAGCGGGCTTATGCAATCGATCTGGTGTCTGTCTGTCTGTCTGTCTGTTTGTCTGTTTGTCTGTCTGTTCCACTCGAAGGAGTTGAGCTAGAGAGTTGAAATTTTTAGGGTATCTTAAGGGTCACTCCTGGACACCGAAACGCCTGGTGCAAATCCTGCCAACCCTCATTAAGGCACTGAAAAAAATTATTAAAGTTTTCACGGAATAAATAAAAAAAAATCAACTTTTTCCAACCCCGTCGACCCGTACCTCTCCGGAAGCGTCATTTCGCGTCTAGTTCAATGGTGCACACCGTTTTACGAAAAAATGGACCCAGCTCGCGACTACACTGTAAAAAGCACCCGTAATTGGTCCAGTTTTCAACTTTTCTCAACCCCATCGAGCGGCACCTCCCCGGAAGCGTCTTTTCGCGTCCAGTTCGATGGCGCCCACCGTTTTTCGATAAAAAGGACCCAACTCGCGACTACACTGTAAAAAGCACCCAAAATTGACCCACTTTTCAACTTTTACGAACCCCATCGACCCGCACCTCTCTAGAACCGTCTTTTCGAGCGCAATTCAGTGGTGCCAACCGTTTTTCAAATTCCAGTGTTGCCAATCGTCAAAACTCAAACATTTCGATTATTTTCGACACTTCTCGATATTTTCCGATATTTTCCGATATTTTCGACATTTTTCGTTGTTTTTCGATATTTTTTGATATTATTCGACATTTGAGATATTTTTCGATATTTTTCGACATTTTCGATATTTTTCGATAATTTTCGATAATTTTTGATATTTTTTGACATTTTTGATAATTTTTAATGTTTTTTGATATTTTTCGACATTTTTGACATTTCCGACGTATTTCGATATTTGTAAACATTTTTGACAATTTTTGATATTCTTCGACATTTTTCGACACTATCCCTCATTTTTCGATGTTTTTCGATGTTTTTCGACATTATCCATATTTTTCGATATATCTCAACATTTTTGAGATATTTTGAGATTTTTCGACATTTTTTTACGAATTTCTACATATTTCGACAAATTTCGACATATCTCGACAATTTTTGAAATTTTCGACACCCCTCGACGCCTATACTATTGAAATTGGTTCGACGAGCGTAATTCAGTGTTGCCAACTGCTGCCAAATAAAGTCCGAGTTCGACCGTTCCATCTGAGGCCGAACTCACGTATTTCGACATTTTTCGAGATTTCTGACTCCCCTTTTTTGCCGAATAACTGACCGTTTAGTCACTATCGGCACGTTTTCAAAGCAGAAGGGAGGGCTGTAGTTTCGGTGGTTCACCGTTACAAACTGCCTCTTTCCGAAGAGAATGCCTTTACGGGCCGCAGGCCCGATCATTTACAAGAGAACAGGACGTTCTGTGTGACTTAGGGGTCGGGCCGAAGGCCCGACCGAACGCCGCCGGCAGGCCAAGCAGGGACGCCCCCTGTCGAACGGAGTTGCCAGCGTAGCAAAGCGGAGCTGGCAACGACGTTTGGTGGAAGGGCGGGCCTGCTTGTTCTAGTCTATTTTGCGCAAACGTTAGAGTTGTCAGTGTGCCCTCACTGTCAACAACCCCTCCCCTCCACTCCCCTCCCCTGCCCTGATCTGACCACACCGCACCGCCTCTCTCTCCACTCCAGCTCGAGACGTTCCGCTCGGGATCTGTCTGTTCTGGACCCTTCTAGACCCTTCGTCCTTCGTCCCTTCGTGAAGGTTTCCGTCGTTGTAGAAGCTGGACGCTGGACGTGGACGTTCTATGATTTGGAGTGAAACCTAGGATTTGAGCTCAATTTCATCCAGCTCACAAGTCTAATCGTACGGGCAATCCGATTTGCTCACACTAGCCCCGTGCTTCAGGCTTCAGTCAGTCGTCAAGTGCATCATTTCGATTCACGCACAAGGTACGGTTATGATTGTCGCCTCTTCATCGTAGCGGTCTAAGAGCCTCTCTCTGCTACCTCGGGTCATTCGTTCTTTGCGCTTTATTAATATCGACACGTTTGTGTCATGATTTTTTGTCAACTATACTCCGTACCTAACCTATACCGTTTGACGGCAGTGCCTTGCGGACAGTCAGGACGGGGGAATGCCTTCTACTCTATATCAAATCCACTAGAACTAAAATAACAAGTCTTGTATCAATCTGTATATATGGGTGTGGGTATTTCTTTTTCTTCTGTAATTTTCAAAATATTAGATTCATTTAACTATAGAAAAGGGATTTATTTTCTTTTGCTAACGACAACCTCAACTATTCCTCCAAAGATGCCTCGATCAAAGAAGAACAGGAGCAGGCGACAGGGCCCCATTCCAAACCTTCAGGAAGAGTGAAGGAACCATTCGCCATACCTCAGGCACGCTCAGCCCACATTGTCAGTTCGTTCTGTTATGACAACAGCCCCAAGGAGCCAAGCAGTTCCTAACTTTAGAAATAGCTGGCCACCTAATGTTCATCACTTGTCTTCTGTAAATGTAATTCAGTTGTATTAATTTTGCTTATTATCCCATTCGAACTTTCTAATTTTCTTGATCTGTTACTATATTTTTTATATTTTTCAGGAACGGTTTAATGCTTGTGCTCATGCTGTGACGTCAACAGTCACAAGCGGCCCAGCTGTGCCCAACTTTAGAAACAGCTGTCAACGTGATGTTCATGACTTGTATTCAGCAAATGTAATTCAGTCGTATTAATTTCGATTATTCTTCGTCTTCAACTTTGTACTCAACTTCCTACTCTGTTACTATATTTTCCAATTTTTTTTTTTCAGGAACGTTGTAATGCAAGTTCTGTTATCCGTCCTGCTCCTATCATATCATAAGCTCATTCCCGGATGTCAACAGTCACAAGCGGCCTAGCAGTGCCTAACTCTAGAAACAGCTGGCAACCTGATGCTCATAACTTATCTTTATAAAATGTAAGTCAGTTGTATTAAATTTGTCTATTCTCCCACTTGAACTTTGTAAATTTTCCTGATCTGGTACTATATTTTCAATTTTTTTTCCAGGAACGTTTTAGTGCTACTTCGGCTTACCGTCCTACTCCTATCTTACCTCAGCCCACATCATCAGCTTATTCCAGGATGTCAACAGTCCCGAGCAACCTAGCGGTGCCTAGCTTTGTAAACTGCCGGCGATCTGATGTTCATGACTTGTCTTTATCAAATGTAAGTCAGTTGTACAGTATTAATTCTGCTTATTATACGTTTAAAACTTTGTAATTTTCTTGGTCTGGTACTATATTTTCTAATTTTTGTCAGGAGCGTTTTAATGCTAGTTCTCCTTACCGTCCTGCGCCTATCGCTTCTCAATTCGCATCATCAGCTCGTTCTGAAACTTCCACAGTCCCAAGCAGCCTAGGAGTGCTCAACTTAAGTAACAGTTGTCAACGCGATGGTCATGACTTGTCTACTGCAAATGTAATTCAGTTGTATTAATTTTGCCTATTATCCCACTTGTACTTTGAAAATTTTCTTGCTCTGTAACTTTTTTTTCCAATTTTTTTCAGGAACGTTTTAATGCCAGTTCTGTTGTCTGTCCTGCTCCTATCTCGCCGCAGCCCACATCATCAGCTCATTTCAGGATGTCGACAGTCCTAAGCAACCTAGCAGTGCCTAGCTTTGGAAACTGCCGGCAATCTGATGTTCATGACTTGTCTTTATCAAATGTAAGTCAGTTGTACAGTATTAATTTTGCTTATTATACGTTTAAAACTTTGTAATTTTCTTGGTCTGGTACTATATTTTCTAATTTTTGTCAGGAGCGTTTTAATGCTGGTTCTCCTTACCGTCCTGTGCCTATCGCTTCTCAGTTCGCATCATCAGCTCGTTCTGAAACTTCCACAGTCCCAAGCAGACTAGGAATGCTCACCTTAAGAAACAGCTGTCAAAGTGATGTTCATGATTTGTCTCCTGCAAATGTAATTCAGTTGTATTAATTTTGCGTATTATCCACTTTAATTTTGTAATTATATTGCTTTGTTGATATATTTTAAATTTTTTTCAGGAAAAGTACCATGGAAATGACACTTCGAAAGTCAAAGTAAATGACAGTTTAAAGTGACTTTTGAGCAGAAAATGTGTACTTGAAAGTGTCCTGTAGAGTATACATTATGTATATCTAAAGTAAGTAGGTATACATAAAGTATACTTAAAGTATACTCTAACTCTAGCAGATTGGGAATAATATACTTTTGGAATACTTTGGCCGTCGAAATGTGAGTTCGAAAGTGTAACTAAAGTATTGGCAAAAGTGTCCTTAAGGTGTTGAAAAAGTGTACCCAACACTGTGTTTGCAAAAGTTATTTTCAGCCCCACCCTCTTAAAATTTTTCCTCTTTTTTTTTCCTACGACCTAGGTTTCTTCGCCAGTACCGAAACTGAACCTCGAAGGACCTGGGAATTAAGTTGCGACCACTGGGAGTTGAACCTCGGACTTGCGATCTGTAAACACACACGTTAGACCACGCGGCCAATCTGCCGTTATGCTCGTGCCGCGTTGGCTCGCAGTCACATGGTAGATGCTCTGAGCTCCATGCACTGTTGCGATAGTGTCGCTAAAGTATACTTAAAGAATACTTGAAGTATACTTAAGTATACTTAAGTATACTTGGGAGTAAACGTCCACTGTAGCACTATTCCCATCTATGTTTTAGGAACTTTTATTATTCAGAGCCATTATCGTGCACAGCCGATGAGTTAAATTAAAAAGAAAGTGAAGAAAATGTAAACACGAATGTATTTTATCCCTGTATCTGTGGGTGCACGTCGTATTTCAAGGCGTGGAAAGAGTTTACTGAACAAGCGGAACTCCCAATCAGAGCAAATATTTGCTGTGGAATATAATATTATTATTTTTTATCCCACTAGTAGCTTCCCCTGCCTACCTATGCATGTGTGCTAGGTTGCATACTTCGACAGCGACCGTGCTGTTACAGCAGAGAACAACTGGGGATCACTGCCCTCCCCCATAAATGGAAATCGCGGCGGCTAGGCGCGGTCTCAACTCCGCCGCCGCGCGGCTGGTCGGTGCCCGGCATATGCCATCTCATCATGGGGTGTCATATGCCGACCAAACCGTTCTCACGGGGCTGGCCAGGCCGCTGGGGAAGGGGGTGAGCCCTTGTGCGCTGGACCGCGTGGCAGAGCAGTCAGTCGCCTAGGAGCTGTGGAGCGTGGAGGTAGAACCTGTAACCGATTAAGACGCCAATACACGTGGTCGGAACCTGTGCTCGGTGTGCATCACTCATCTCGCCTAACAGAACCCAAGCAAACGGCCCCTAAAACATCTTCTGGTGCATCGGCCGGAGTTAGGCAGTGTGCTCATCGAGCTCAAGTTCTGTCTTGTGCGCGATAGTGAAAAATTTTGTGCTCCTCGAAAGTGTTGTGAGTGTGAGGCGACTCAACCAGTTTTGGATCTTTTGGATTAAGTGAAGTGAGTGAAACTTTGTGCTGCCCTTCGTCAACGTCGACAGCGGAGACTTCGAACCAGCACACGGTAGGCCATCAACTCCATTGTTACTCCCACCCTGTGCTCAGTGTTGTGTCGTGCTCCGTTCCCAAAACTCCCGCTACCATGAAGCCATGTCAATTCAAATCAGTGATCTTTTAACGGCTGGAAATGATAAACCGGCATTTTTGATTTATAACGCCTCCTCGTGGGACGAAAGTGACGCCAAAAATATCGCGAAGCAGCTAGTTTCAGAAATAGAAAGTTATCCATTAGTTCTTGTGGAAGAAGATCTTGATAAATCAGGATATCGAACCTTCAATTTTGTAGACTTTGTTGTTAGTTCCGAAATTAAAGCAGACGACGCGGCAACTGTCCAAGTAGCCGTCCAAAAAGCTGACTTAGAAAAATATCAGTACACTAATTGTAAAATTGTCATTGAAAAAATCTATCAAATTGCCCGTCGCAGCATCAACCGAAATACACCTGAAGTAATTAATTGCCTAGCTCGTATTCTAATTGCAGTAGTAGATTTAATTAAGAAAGCAGACAAAGGGGACAAAAAGCGGCGCAAAAAGGAAAGGGAAGAACGAGCGCGTATCCAACGGGAGCTAGAATTAGCAAGGAGACTAGAAGACAGGGACGACCAAGCTCGGAGAGTAGACGAACTTAAGCGCGAGTTAGACGAATTTATCAAATCTTTAAATATGTCTACCCCAACAGTTCCTTTGACGCTCCAACCAGGGTTGCCTTGCTATGATGAGAACGATCTGAATGGATGGTTCAAGCAGGTCAAATTAATATATGACAAATATAACGTTCGGGGGGAGGATATACCACTGTATATCCAAAATGTGCTCCCACCGTATGTAAGGTCGGCTGCTATGGGACTAATGGGGAAGCCCTGGGAAGAGTTCACTAAGGAATTAATTACCAGATTCCAACCAGACCAGTCTTGGACCACGATTTTAGATGCCATAGGTAAAATGCGCCCTATGCAAAATGAATCATGAAAAGCGTTTGCCAACAGGGTATATGAAGTAGCTCTAAAAGCAGACCCTCCCCTTGGGACAGCTGACATCTGCACGGCATTGTTGGGGCTGCTGCCAAAACAGGTAGCCCTAGCAATGGCGAGCAATGAATTCGAAACTGTGCCCAAATTCATACAAACAATGGAAAGGGTCCTTAGAAATCAAAAAGCTGTTGAATCCCATAAGACAGACGAGAGAAGCCAGGACAATGTTTCAAAGGTAATGGCGGCCATCAGTGATTCTGAAAATTCATTTGAAATGTCTGAACTGAGAAAAGAACTGGACGAGGTTAGGCAGCACGCCAAATTTTTGACCATGATGGTTACCCAGAGAGGTAGTGGCTATAGAGGAAACTTCAATGGTCAGAGAAGAGGCCGTGGCAATTGGAGAGGCCGTAGGGGCAATAGTTATGGTAGGAATTACGGGGGAAATGGCTATGACAGGAACTACAGGGGAAACAACTATGAGGGAAATTACAGAAATACAGGCAGAAACAGCAGCCCGGGACGCGACGGTGCGAGGGGCTCCGGGTCCGGGAGTCAGCGCCCTGAGGACGCACAGGTACAAGTTTACCGCAACCGGTCAGACAGCAGCAATTCAGGGCCACGGGACCGTAGCTCTTCTAGAGACCGAAGTTATTCCAGGGACCGTGACCAGCGTGAGAAACGCTGCTACAGTTGTGACAAGGTAGGGCACCTGGCTTACGAGTGCTGGAAGCTCTCGAATTTTCGGTAAGCAATCGGAAAGAATGTACTCGGATCGCTGTGGAAAATGGCTACTTTAAGTCCACAGTAAATAAAATAAGGATAATTTTCAATTGCTCAAAGTGCCAGGAGATGGTAATTGTTTTTACCACAGTCTTGGGGAAATATTATATGGCACTCTTAGAAATAGTATGTCACTTAGGGGTATGGTGGCTTCATACATTAGAAATAATTGGGACAAGTACAAAATGTACCTTCCGAATATAAGTAAGGATGATTATCATAAGTTACATAGTCAAACGCGGGAAATGGCAACAGAACTGCAGATAAGAGCTGCAGCAGAACTCCTAAAAATAGGCATAAGACTACAAGTTGGAAACGACGAAAAGTTGTACACCTGTCAGTCCAGACCCTTCCTGTATGTAGTAATTCGACATACGGGCCCATTTGAGTGTGGTCACTTCGACCCCCTAGTACCTAGTAAAATTTTTCACCTCTGCTATGATGAAAAATTTAAGGGGCTTAATAATGACAAAAAGAATAATCAGTCAGATGGGTTTAATGCTACACGTTCTCACGGTACTCCTGCAGCACTAGAAAGTACATCGAGTTCGCGTGTCGGTTGCACTGATATCCACGGTGAACGACCAGACATGGTAGCCCTGCAACAGGAGAAAAAGGCTAGATTCCATGACGACGTGATGGTAAGAATATATCAGAAAAAGGGAGGATGGATAGGAAGTGAAATAGGAAAGCTGAAACCACCAGAGAGTCCAACAGGTAATTCAGAAACAGGGAAAGATGGTTTGTTTACCTCTGTTGACGCGCGACGCAAGGAATCGCGGTCATCGACCCCTGCAGCGACGGAAAAGACGGAGTCAATCTCGCTGCCGACTGCGTCTCCACGCAGCTCATCGACTGGGGGCGCGACGGATGGTAATTCAACGGGCGATCACACATCAGTGTGTGAAAGCACCTTTCCGTGCTCCTGCTGTTACGAAACAGATGATTTAGCAGAAATTATGGAAATAAATTGGGAACACACGATCCAAATTTCTGACCCGGCTATGTACTTCCCTATTAAAGTCAAAGTCAACGGCAAAAAGATGATAGGTTTTATTGATAACAATGCAAACTGTTCAGTTATATCACCCAAACCATGGTTAAAATCTGAACGTGTTCAATCAATAAAAGGACATTTGGAGAGTAACAATGAAATTGTCCAGCTTGAAGGGATCTTCAATCCTGACTTTCAAGTTTCAGAAAGGATTAAAATAAAACTTCCCACGGTGATAGCGAAACTTCCGGAGGGTGTTGATTTAATATTAGGTAAAAATTTCATAAATAAATTAAAAGGCTTCAAATTAGAAAATCCTGAGGCTTACTCATTCTACTATAACCATGAATGTGTTGAGAAATACAAAGTGAAAATACCAGTTGACGAGCAATGGGAAACACTAACAGTTTCGGATGAGAAATTTAACAAATTGTTTAAAATAGAATTAAAGGTGGATGGCCTTAAACTTCCAGCCATTCTGGATCTGGGAGCAGTACGCTCAATAATAAATAGTAAGTATTGCACCAATAAGGCAGGACTTAAACCAGTAAAAATTAAACTTAGAACAGCTAATGATACTTACATTAAAGTTGATGGTATCTACAAAGCAGCAATCACCATTGAGGGATGTACAGTCCATCATTACGTGGTTTCTGCTGAATTACCAGGTGACGTTCCAATGCTCCTTGGCAATGATTTCTTGGCGAAATATCGCTCTGATACCTCTTGGAATACAGAAACATTGACATTGCGTATGGGCGTTTCCACGGTAGTAACCAACAGATTAAAGGAGGAAAATGATTCTGAAAATAAGAAAGAAATGAACAGAATAAATAAAGTTGACGAAATAAAACCGAATTGTGAGAATACTACTGTATTTCTATACAGCACAACCGATGTTGAGATCAATGCAGGTATGTGTGGGCTCGTAGAAATAAATTAGTAAAGAAAATGTCTTACCAGCAGTGCTATCCCCTTGTGCTGTCATGGGCAATCTGGATGTATCCACAGTCGAGTGTTTCCTACTCGATGAAACTGTAGTGCCAATTTTTAACTGTAGTGAAAATTCAATTTTCATTCCAAAAGGCACAAAAATTGCTTGTGTTACACCTGAAAATAAAAATATAGAGGAGTCCAGATTGTCTTCGGTCACCCCAGGGGAACTAGCATTTGCCATGCAAAATAACTTAATAAGAATAGAGGGAAACGGAAACTTACCGTCCGAGGAATGCTTCACTGTGGAGAGTGATGGTGAAGAAGCCATTCCTTCCTTAGATGGTGCAGACATCTCCGAGAGTGAAAAAGAAGAGGTTAGGGAGATGTGTAGAAAATATTCAGATGTATTCGGTCCGGGAATGAAACCTCACGCACCAGTTCCAAACTTCATAGGTCACCTAGAAAGAACGAATGAAGGCTCAATTTTTCGTAGACAGTGGCCGTTGTCAGCAAAACAAAAAGCTATAGCAAGGAAAGAAATAAATAAATTTTTAGATTGGGGTGTAGTAGAGGAAGGAGAGTCTATTGTTCACATGCCATTCTTTGTAATCGAGAAAAGAGGCTCCACGATAGAGAATCCAATGGGTCGATGTCTCTATGATTGTCGTTACCTTAACAAAGTACTAGTGAAACCTCAATTCAAAAGCTACAGGGTAAATGACATTCTGACATACTGTTCTGACAAAAGTTTGTTATGTACCCTGGACATCAATCATTACTTCTTTAATATTGCAGTTACGGAGGAGAGCAAATTATTATTAGGCTTCACCTTTGAAGGTCGCTCTCTCCGCTGGACGAGACTCCCTCAGGGTCTCGCTCTAAGTCCCCAAATTTCTATTGCCGCTCTTGGAATAATCTTCAAAAACTTGCCCATTCGATATTATGTAGATGATATCATTGTTGGAGGTAATGACTTCCAATCACTACTTTCATTACTAGAACAGGTACTACAACGACTCAGGGCCTCTAATCTAACGGTACACCCTAAGAAGGCAAATCTCTTCAAAAAGGAACTATCAATCATCGGACTCACAGTCAAAGCAGGGGAATACGTCAAACCCAACCCAAGCAGATTTAAACCATTGTTGGCGCTTAAAGACCCTAAGAACGCCAAGGAATTAAGATCCGTACTTATGTTTTTCTCATACTACAGGCGATGGATAAAGTCATTTGCAATTAAAACTCAAAAGTATCAGGATATGATTAATGAAAAAAACACCCATTTCAATGGACTGAAAATGATAGGGAAACCGTGGAGGATATGTATCAATACCTTTTGTCCACAGCCACTTTGGCATTATTTCATGAGGAAAGGCCTACTAAATTACATTGCGATGCATCTAACCACTCGATAGGATCATTTCTTGCTCAAAAATCAGGCAACAACTACAAACCCGTTGCTTATTTCAGTGCTCCCATCAAAGGAACAAAGCTTGCCTGGTCCGCATTTCACAAAGAATGTTTAGCATTGTATGAATCGGTAAAATATTTTGAGGACGAGCTAAGATTAGTTAATTCCTTCACAGTAGTAACAGACTGCTCTTCCTTAAAATACCTTTTGTCAATGGAAGCACCAAAAAGTCCTTTCGACAAATTTATCAGTTTCCTTTGTAACTTTAATTTTGACTTTGAACTTGTTCGTAGTGAACAAAACAAAATACCGGATAGCCTCAGTAGGCTTACACCTCCGGCAGACTCCAAAGAAATTATTCAAATTCCAGAAAAATTAGTTATACCCTTGACTCCTGCAAAAATATTAACTGAAAAGCAAACTGAAGAAAAATTGAACAGAAATCAAGTAAAAGTAAGTACAAGGAAAGTACCAGTGTTTTATTTACCTGATGGTTCTGAAGAATTCGATTTTGATTATGTCGATACCTCCTCCGAACCAATTGTTTCCTTTACGGGCAACTTTGAATTCCTCTCAAACTTCTATCCGGTCCAACTTGAATTTGAAAAGAAAATTTGGCCTTCAGTAGAACACGCGTTCCAAGGTGCTAAAACAGACAATGAGAATGATAAAGAACGCATCAGGAATGCCGCGACACCGGCAATGGCGAAAAGAATGGGTAGATTTGTTGACTTAAAAGAAAATTGGGAAAGCCTACGAAATGAGGTTATGTTAGAGTTGTTATGGGAAAAATTCAAACACAACACGGATTTGGCACTAAAATTACTATCTACCGGAGAGAGAGAAATTATAGAATGCAATACATGGTGTGACATGTATTGGGGACAATGCACTTGTCCAAAACACAGATACAAAATAGGATTGAACATGTTAGGGAAAATGCTCACTCAAATAAGAGACCTGAAAAGAGATTGTCCTAACCTAACACTCACTGATGATGACAGGAAAAATCTACTAATTGCCGTAGTGACTCGCTCTCGAGCCAAACAATCAGTCCAAAACGGTAATCAACAGATTAACGACGAGATTATTGATCAGCCTACGGGTAAACAAGGCGGCCATGACTCTGGACGCGAGCAGCCTGTGGCAGAGACTGTTCGCACGCCAGCTATTGGCACGCACCCTATTGCCACTCCACCTATTGGCACGCCGGTTGTTGACAAGCCAGCAGAGCCAGAGGCAGCAGACGATACGTCATGGCGACAGGATGATATTTTGAATTCACCTAACACGATCAAACACTTCAGCGACGAATTTTATTGTCTCTCCAATCACGCGCCATCCACGTTCACAGTGGACGGTGAAAAATACCTGTCCGTCGAAGATGCATTAGACACTAAAGGCTTTCGGTTCAATGATCCGAAATACCTATCGACAGAAACTGTGACGGGTGCGTTGGAGAAAATTCGAGCTAACCTACGGGAGGCAATAAAGAAATCCGCAACGGAATTCTTAATTAAATGTCTCACTGCTAAGTTCACTCAAAATCCTGAGTTGAAAAAGAATCTCTTAAAAACAGAGGGTAAACTGTTGCTGTACTGCAACAAAATTTGTGACAATTATTTAGGGTTATGTCAGTGTTCTGTCTGCAAAGCCAATGTTAGCCTGAAGCCATTTAATGTATTAGGAGTAGAACTAATGAAATTAAGAACTAGATTTATAAGGGAAAATGAACTTGATAGAGAGGCGACACGTTTTGAGAATACCCCGCCAATTGAAAAGTTTAAATTGTATCAAAGGAATGATTCAGCCTTAAAGAAGATTATTGAGACCTTTGATTCAAATGGTATGCCTACTGATAAGACAGAACGGCACAATGGGGTTCCTAAGTTTGTATTAAAGAAAGGATTACTGGTGACCAACACGAAAATACCCAGGACAGTAATACCTTCGGTATTACTCCCAACTATTTTTAATGACTTTCACTCCCTGATAGGTCATGCAGGGAGAGACATTATGTCAATCGCTATTCGTAAGTTCTACTATTATAGAAACCTAGATGAAAAGATAAGTGAGTTTGTTAACTCTTGCACAAAGTGCCAGGAGTTCAAACCTAGCAAGGAGCGGTATGGTCTCCTAAGACGTAGGGTAAGTAATGAAATTTTCCACAGCTTGCTTTCCGATTTTTGCCACATTAGTAGTAAAGCCTATTATAAGTATTGTTTACTAATAACAGATAACTTCTCCAACCTTACCTACCTGTACCCATGTGTGAAGGCAGATCAAAAGGCTCTTCAAGAAGGTCTGAATGACTTCTTCAGCAGATTTGGCAGGGCCAGATATTTATCAATAGATGCAGGTCCGCAATCAAAATCCGCCGAATTCCTAAATTATGCTAAAAGGAACGGGTTTAAGGTCATTACGGCCGCATCTGGTGCACACATGAGTGTGGGTAGAGTGGAGTCCCATGTTAAGAAGTTAGTGTCTGTTTTAAGATTCCTAATAGATGGTAAAATGTCTAGGTTACAGTACTGGCATCAATTCGCTCGGGTGGCACAGTTCCATTTAAATAACACACCCCAAATAGCCACAAATGGACTCGCACCTAACGAAATTGTGTTCGGTAGAACACTAGATACCCCGTTGACTATCAAAACTACATTACCTCAAGAAAATTCAATCCAGAGAAGGGTTAAATTACTTCAAACAATAAGGGATGAACTAATAAAATCAAGGAACAAAGCATTCAACCGATATTCTCGTTATTACAACAGGAATAGGAAAGACATAAATTTTAAAAAGGGTGAAAAAGTTTTTGTTAGATTTGAGAAGAAAGCGAGTACAGCAAACCCATCCAAGTTCCAGAAATTTTTCAGGGAAGGCTCAATCAAAAAGAAAATTTCAAAGGTAGTATATTTGGTAACCATGAGGGATAAAAACGGAGTAATTTGGAGGCGCAAGTGCCATATATCCCACCTTAAGAAGGCCTATGCCAGGCCAAATTACTTTCAACAGAAATCAAAAGTCACGTTGCTTATTTACAAAGGGAACATACCAATTCCGGCGAATATAAATGATTAAATGTCCCAAATTTTAATGAAATGGTGAAATATGTATGTTCAACCTCACGAATTATGAATGAAATATGGAGGTGGCCAAAACTTTTCAACTGTAGATCGCTAAGGAGAGATAAAGACTGAACACGTGGAATAGTTAAGAAATTTAGAGTAAGATGTGGGGAGTTGTAATGTTTTGGTCATACACATATTATCATTCCGAAATAAGTTATATAAAAAGGGAGCCAGAACAGCTCACTTACAGCAGAACTGTGGTGAGAGGAATCGAATGGCCCCAGATGACCATTCTTCGTGCACGAGGGGTAATGCTGATAAGCTGAAATATTGGTTATAAACCTATATTTCATATTTCTCAGTGTTGCCTGGATTTCCTTACTGTTCATAAAGTTATGAATTTAAATAACTCCCAGTTTCTAGTAGTGTACGAACGAAACTCTTGAATAATGGAATTTTACGGCATAGATTAATCATTTTAATGTACGTGACAAATGTGAAGAAGAAGCAGAAACAAAAAAAAATTTTTTTTGATGAGCACCCTCAAGAAAACTTTGGTTAGGAAATTTAAGAGTTCCTTGCAGATGAATTTTTTTTTTTTTTCACTGATTTGATTGACTAGCAAAAGTAGCAACAATCCCTACCGTCCTTGTACGAACCTTACACCCACTTTCCAATATATCCCTACCCTACCACAAATATGGAGTTGATGTGTCCTTCCCTATGTGTTAATCGAGTACCGTTATGTTGTTTTCGTTTCAGGCACGCAAATTTCATCTTAACCTTTCACGATGAAGTTGGTCCATGTAACAGGAGACATACTTGGTTGTCCCCCACATGTAACCATCGCCCACTGCGTGAGTGCTGACGGAAGAATGGGGGCTGGCCTTGCTAAAACCCTGCAGGGGTACTTTAATCTGAGGGCCCAGTTCCTCAGCACTCCCAGAGGCGTAGGCTACGCTGTCGCCTTGAGACGGGGACCTCGCTTTATTGTCAACCTGGTTACCAAAGAACATTATTATGATTTGCCCACACTGGCTGACTTCGAGGAGTCCATAGTAAATTTACGCCGTTTTCTGAGATTCAACAATATTCGGGAACTGGCGATCCCCGAACTAGGCTCTGGGTTGGATAGGCTCAACCCAGACGATGTTTTGAATATTATAAATGATTTGCTTAAATTTGAACCAGTAACAGTTTACATGTATCATCTGTAAATCTTTGCTCTTGACTTAACTGTAGTATGAATCTCTTTCCTAATCTGACTTAAGTCATAATCTCAACTACCTCCAGGCTCTCAATGCGACTTTTAGATAGGACAATTGTATCTGTTTGCAGGGATGGGCGTAACCTTTTGCGATCTAAGAATGGACCTTCTCAATAGTAAGGCGTTATGGATTTGGATGGCGATGCTCATCGTCATCAAAGGAAGAGTAACGGCGAACCAACCAGTTACTGTAACGCAAACTAAGGGAGTCTTAATTAATCTAGCTGAATCTAAAGTAGCTATGGGATCCTTGCAACTATCATTCAACATCAATCTACCGTCAGTCAACCTAGCAATCAAAATTAACGACTCGGTCTGCAGCCCATCCCTGTCAGCACCTACGTTCAATGCTTGCCGTAGCTTACTACACATTGACAAAATGAGTCATAAAATTCTATTGGAATTGCAAACTATTTTTAAACGCTCGGAAAGTCTAGACCAGATTGTACCAAAACGTACCAAAAGGGCAATGTTGCCAATCCTTGGAAGAGTTTTGAACTGGGTGACGGGGGTTGCCACTGAACAACAACTGAATAAGGTAATCAACAATGTAAACCAGCTAGCCCAAGGTGTTCAAGATTTGGCAGCATCTCATAGTAATCTGATAAAAGCAACTAACCAAAATGTAGAGAGTCTGAGTAATCATCAAAAAGATATCGAAAACAATATGAATTTCTTCGTCGACAGATTCAATAAACTAGTTGACGTAATTGGAAAATTTGAAAGCGACTTCGACGTGGCTATGTTTAAAATTGCTGGGACAGCCACTATTATGAACAAAATTAATATCCTTCAAACACATCTGCTATCCATCAAGTCAATTCATGAGAAATGCCAGGACAACCTGCTCCCAAAAATTGTCGTGCCTGAGGAATCTCTCCGTCAGGCCCTCAAGGCACAAAAAGAAATTTTAGACGAACACGCTTTGGAACTAATCTTTGATGATGACTCATTCTCAACTTATTATAGTATGGAAACGGCAAAATGTGTTCTTGTTAAAAATGAATCAATGCAAATAACTTTTGATGTCCCACTAAAGGACAGTAGGGCAAACTTCTTTGTAATGGATATTGTACCAATTAAATTTTTGCTGCATGGACGAACGTGCCAAATAGTAAAGGAAACAGTACGCATAGCAACAGACGGTATAACAATACGAGATTTAACAAACTCTCCTAAATTGGGTCAATTAGACATATACGTCTTGCCTAGGGAAAATTCTCAAAGTGCAATTTCTACTTGTGTCCATAAACTCCTTACGCACGCCGACGTGGATACCATTGCCTCAGCTTGTGATTTGCACTGCGTCGATACTCTCCAATCGACTGCACAAGCAATTGGTACCAATAAATTCTCGATATTGAATCCCAGCGCCCCTCTGGCAATAATTTGTGGCTCAAATTTGGTTAAGAATCTCCCGACCTTGGAAAATGGCCGTTACGACGTAACGGTACCATGCCATTGTTCCGTCCAAGAAACCGTCGGAATGCAGGAAATTTTAATATCAGCAATTCGTACATGCAGCTTAAATCTCGGGTTAAACTCGTCAGTGTCCATCAATATGGATTGGGCAGGTGAATCTTTCGAACCCTATGAACTGTTTGCTACAGAAAGAGACATATCTGAGTTAAAATTGAACAATGTAACGTTACCGGAACTAAAGCTTGTACAAGTCGACGACTTTAAAAGCAATGCACTGTCAACATGGCGCAGCATCCCTGTTTATAGCAGTGGATGGGTAGAAATTTTCTTGTGGATTTTGATTATTTTTGTAACATTATGTATTGGATATTGTTACCTACGCTATAATTTTCCGTGGATGGTACTCGGCCTGTGCCAAAAGAAAGACGATTCGGCTGCCACGAAAGAAGGGTTGGTAATACTTGGAACTGAGTCATTCCGGGGTATTAGGAGACCAACTATTAAAGCGAGGAAAGTAGAAAAACCAAAAGTAGAAAAAGCCATAAAAGAAGTGAATAACAAAGAGAATGAAACCAGTACTGATGAAACAAAGGAAGTATTAATGTAAGAAGTGTTTGAGTAATTTTAAAGTTTTTTCTAAGTGTAGTGTGTTTAGTTTCGTATTTTTCTAGATTAGGGCGTCCGGCGGTGCTCTGTGGTGACCGTACCTCTATGTGACCCTCTCCAAACCACCTACAAAGAACGCAGTTCGTGTACCACGATCCGTAGGCCTGCGCCAGGAGCCGAGGACGGCAGTTTTCTTCGTGCCGAGCCAGCCAACATCAGCTGGTGGTTCATGCTCAAGTAGGGGAAGACACAAAATTAATGAAGAGAAAATCAATATCAAATGAACGAGGAAATACCAAGATGAAACAAAATTACTGAAGAGAAGAGACAATATCAAACGAAAGAAGAATTATTTTGGCTAACCAATAGTATTTGGAAAATTAAAGAGCATGAACCAGAGTAGCACAGCCAATCGCGCTACTCAACCAGCCCGTCGAGGGAAGTCCACCTGACAACGAGTTCGAGTCGACTAGCGAGGAGAACGTTGTTCAGTGACTGCGGTTCCGGTTTGAGTAGTATTCGCACTCAGCCGGCCAGTCAGACCCACCTGATGCGCAATGCGACATCAGGATCGGGTCGTGGCCCATCGTCAGCATTCACTTGGCATGAAGAGGCTACGCCAAGGCGGCGGCGCAGAATAGGGTCACATGGCGGAAAGGTCCCACAGCTTCGCACTCATCGGACAAGAAGATCAAAAGTAAGAAATAATAATAGTAATAGGGAAAATTGTTTGTTTATTTGTTTGTTTGTTTGTCGGACAAGAAGATCAAAAGTAAGAAATAATAATAGGGAAAATTGTTGGTTTATCAATCTTAAAAAGAAAAAAATAATAATTAAAAGTGTAATGTAGACTTAAATTGACTCCACGCTCCACGCTTAGGACTTCCATGTATTTTCAGTATATAGGGATTTGAAAAAAAAAAATTGTAAAATTTGTAAGTTAAAACCTCCAAAATAAGCTAGGGACTAACGTTCAGAAAGTTTAGCATACGTCGGGGCGACGTATTGTTCAGCTCCGCGAATGTTACAGCAGAGAACAACTGGGGATCACTGCCCTCCCCCATAAATGGAAATCGCGGCGGCTAGGCGCGGTCTCAACTCCGCCGCCGCGCGGCTGGTCGGTGCCCGGCATATGCCATCTCATCATGGGGTGTCATATGCCGACCAAACCGTTCTCACGGGGCTGGCCAGGCCGCTGGGGAAGGGGGTGAGCCCTTGTGCGCTGGACCGCGTGGCAGAGCAGTCAGTCGCCTAGGAGCTGTGGAGCGTGGAGGTAGAACCTGTAACCGATTAAGACGCCAATACACGTGGTCGGAACCTGTGCTCGGTGTGCATCACTCATCTCGCCTAACAGAACCCAAGCAAACGGCCCCTAAAACAGTGCAGCGTTTCACATGCGCATTTACAACACAAAGACAATATTTGGTGTTTTTTATCTTCTCATTGACTCACACTTCTTAAAATCACACTATCTTAAAATATAAAGTAGTGTCTTGGAATATTCACTCAGCATGACAAAACTACGCCACTATTAAAAGTGTTCCTCGGGGCGTCTTGAGTTGTATTTCGCAATATGCACATTTTTGAGACTTACTGGCACAAATTATTTGTGTCTAGTAATGTGCACATTAGATTACGAGAAAATAACAGAATATTTACACATCCGAAGTGCTCTCCCGAAGTGTCATTGAAAGCACACGTTAAAAGTATACTAAAAGTATACTTTCAAAGTGTACTTTTCGTGGAAGTATACTTTTAAGTGTCTTTAAGGTGTACTTTTTTCCATGCGGGTTAATGCAAGTTCAGCTTATGGTCCTGCGCCTATCATGTCTCAGCCTACAACATCAACTCGCGATGTGATGACAACAGACCCAAGTAGCCAAGCAGTGCCTAACAGCTGGCAACCTGATGCTCATAACTTTTCTTTATCTAATGTAAGTCAGTTGTATTAATTTTGCCTATTATCCCACTTGAACTTTGTAAATTTTCTTGCTGTGTTACTGTATTTTCCAATTTTTTTCAGGAACGTTTTAATGCCAGTTCTGTTGTCTGTGCTGCTCCTATCTTGCCGCAGCCCACAACAACAGCTCATTCCGGGATGTCAAAAGTCCCAAGCAGCCTAGCAGTGCCTAACTTAAGGAGCAGCTCTTCTAAGCAGTTATCTTTAAAAGGGAACCTTCTCTTGCGCTCTTGTGCCTATGACAGTCTGGAGAGTTCAGCACCTCTTGAAGATCAGGTCACACAGAACCACAGTAGAATCATTTTACAGTCATTTGTCAGGAAACTTGTACTATAGTGACTTTTTGACAATGAGTGCTTAATGATTTTTTGTTGTGATATTTTTTTACAAATGTTTTTCTATTTTTTTAACTTTCTTTATTTGGGATTATTTTCTTAGATATTTGATGATGCAACTGATGGGGAGTAGTCCAATAAGGTGCAGGACGACGAGCAAGTAACACGCATGTTGGGCTCGACCAAAAATTGCGGTGCAATCTACCGCCCTGGTATAAATAAGGTACTAATGTTTTATATGGTTTTATTTTATTCAATCATTTGCTTAGTCTCTAAATTCAGTTTTATTCCCAGCCTGACGACGTAGATGACGAGCCTGCGTTAAAGACAGGTATGTATGCAATCCCTTTATGCTGGGTTAGGTAAAGGTAGTTTTGGTTTGAAGCAGGTTAAAGAAATCTGAACACTGTATGCTTAAGTACAAGATGACTTATGCTCTTATTTATTTTTTATTATGTTGATAAAATCAAGACTTAGTAGGGGGAAAATGTTTTGAATAGTGCTGCATTTATTTTTTATTCTTCAATTGACTGTTTTTCATTTAGTTTCGTATTTTTATGTGCATCAAAAGAGGCTCAGTTCTCTTTGATGTCATAGCTAATCAACTTATGTTTGAATATTTTTTTTTCAGTCAAGACCAGAGCTTCTAAAGCTAAAGGTGCCAAAACAAGTTTTGAAACTCAGACCAAGTCCAAAACCAAGCCTACAACCGAACGCAAGCCAAAGCGAACTGCTGCTAAGTCTTCTGCGAAGCCCCCTGCTGAAAAGTCAAAAGCTGTGTTGGCAAGACTTCGAGATAAAGCGCAAAAATTTTATTCTTCCAATGGTCAAGAAAATGCAGAGGGCAAAGAGAAGGCCCAAACAAGACAACGAGTGGTCAATGAAGGTAAGCTTCTGTTTAGATACACTTAATCAATGGCATGTGAATGGCATGTCAATAAAATTATTTAGATGTTTTTGTGTTCGCTTATCCTTCTTCATGTTAACACAACCCAATTCCTTCTGTAAGTCATTCCTTTATGTTTCAATACCCGGAAAATAACGAATTGGGGTCAAGGAGAGTCATTGATATTGCAGGCTCATTTTTGGGATACATTTCAGACCTTCTGTCACACGTGCCAGTTCTCAAAATAATTAATTTTGAAGTAAAAATTTGTCTTTTACCTTTTGCATTGAATACGGGAATATCACGCAATAGATGTCGTAAATGACTGGAGCCAAATATGAGAATCCTGCAGAGGCAAGGGATCACCAGTTTAATTACAAAAAAACCTACACAACAAATAGGTGCTTGATGTGGGATGCTTGCGTTCCCCCAAATTAACTGCCGTCTCTGCAAAGTGCTCAGAGATTTAAACAAAAAATGTGAAAAAATAAACACCAAAAAACAGTGTCTACATTCATCAGAGAGCTCCGTAAATTACCGAGCGGACCACGAATTCAATCTAGATGAGCTGCATTCCTTTCCAGCGGTCATATTGATGAGGGAGTCTTCTGTCAAAGATGGCTGTCGATCCGTTTGAATTTCGCGCTGTTCGCGTGGTATGAGAATTTTTGATAGCAGCGTTCAAGGCCTGACAGCTGGCAGCCTAACCAAGTGCAGATATTTATCCGTCTACATCCTGGAATTGACATTAGTTTCAGCTCTCCAAGTGACTTCTGTCGCTTTCTGCAACCCATATATCTAGAATTTTCATATAAACCAGAATGATTTAGGGATAATTTCTTTTAAACCGCTTTTCAAAAATGCGAGTCGGAGACTAGGCAGTGGCGGCTCCAGACCTGACTCGAGCGGTCGGGGTCGGGAATTCGGCGCGCGCGCGCGCGCGCGCGCGTGTGTGTGTGTGTGTGTGTGTTTGTGCAGGGTTGCCACAATTTTTTAATTTCCCCTGATTTCCATCCCACCTCTTTTGGGAATTCCTCTTACTTTAAAGCCCTTCATATTGGTTCGCTTAATGAAACGCGAGCAAAGCGAGCGGAAATTTTTTGTTTCCAAAGTAACAAAAATGGACAATTTTTTGATAAGCTTCTGACTTTTGTGACCCGCTAATCGAAGTGGTTTTGTGAACATCAGGCAATATCATGTGCTCAGTAAAATGTGTAGTTTAATCCCTGAGTTTTTATTCAAATTTTCGATAAGTCCCGATATTTAGCCCCCTTTCTTTTCGAATTTTTCTGAATTTTAAGAACCGTATACCGATTCGATGAATAAACGCGAGCGAAGCGAGCGGAAATTTTTTTTTTATATAAAGTCCAAAAATCTGACTAGTTTTTTCGACAAGCCTCACACTTTTGTGACCTCAATCGCAGTGTTTCCGTTTATATCAAGCAATATCATGTGCTCAGTCAAATCTATAATTTCTTCGAATTTTGTCAAATTTTTCCTGAGTTTTCAACGATTTTCTAGATCATTTACAAATTCTTACAGTCTTTCAGGATTTCAAGGTTTCAAGGTTTTCCAGAGTTGTGGCAGCGCGCGCATAGGCCAGTCGTTAGGTCGGACTCTGAGCGGCAGACAGTGTCTGTGTCTTTCGCGAATGTAGCTGTAGCGTTGTACTCTAGAAAGAAAAGAAGCTCCTAGCTACCTTAGGTCACTCGAGTATGCTTGAATTTTTAGGCGTTTAGTAGTTGGTGCATTTAATCTTTTATTTTCAGTTAGTATCCCCTGATCCGTTTCCGATTGTAAGCAAGACCGAAGTTTGAGCCTAGGAGCAAAGTACATCGTACTTCGGCTTGGCCCGAGGGG